>APFE030964577.1:3313-20651 GCA_000404065.3 Pinus taeda | reverse complement strand
AACCTGAAGGCTTTGCGGTGAAGGGTAAGAAAGAATTGGTATGCAAGTTAAAGAAGTCTCTATATGGGTTAAAACAGTCACCAAGGATGTGGTATCAAAAATTGGATACATTTATACGGGGACTTGGCTTGCCAGAAGCAAAGTAGATCATTGTGTGTATTTTAAATTAATTGGTGACCATGTTATTTATTTGGTCTTGTATGTGGATGATATGTTGTTGGTTGGAAATGAGAAAGAAATTATCCAGGATTTGAAGACCCAATTGTCCTCCAAATTCGATATGAAAGATCTTGGTGCTGCAAAGTATAGTTTGGGCATGGAAATTAAAAGAGATTGGGCAAAGAGGAAGCTCTAGTTGAACCAGAGGAAGTATGTCGAGACAATATTGCAAAGATTTAATATGCAGGATAGTAAACCGGTGAAGGTTCCTATTCCTGTAGGTGAAAAGTTATCTGCTGAACAATGTCCCAAGACACAAGAAGAGGAAGAGGACATGTCCCATGTTCCGTATGCAAGTGTAGTCTGTAGCTTGATGTATGCAATGGTCTGTACTAGACCAGACATTGCACATGTAGTGGGAGTATTGAGCAGGTTTATGTCAAAACTAGGAAAGGAGCATTGGAGAATAGTGAAGCAGATTTTCAGGTATTTGTCTGGCACTAGTGAGTATGGTTTGTGCTACCAAGGAAGAGCAGGATTGGACAGAGTGTTGGATATTCGTGGCTTTGTTGATGAAGACTGGGCTGGAGATCTGGATCAGAGAAGATCTACAAGTGGGTATGTATTTAACCTATTTAGAGGTGTAGTCAATTCAATCAGTAAGAAACAATCTGTAGTGGCACTATCAACTACAGAGTCAGAATACATGGAAGCCACTCATGCAAGCAAGGAAGCAGTTTGGTTGCAGAGATTGTGTTCAAGTATGGGCTTGGTACAAGGAGCTATAAGGATAGATTGTGACAGCCAAAGTGCAATTTTCTTGGCAAAGAACCCTGCATATCATTCAAAGACAAAGCACATTGATGTTCAGTATCTCTTTGTGAGGGATATGATAGAAGAAAAAAAGGTGTTGCTGGTAAAGGTGGACACTTTGAAGAATACTGCAGATGCATTGACAAAATCTGTGAGCTCTGAGAAGTTCTCTTGTTGTAGAGAAACAATGGGCATTGCAGGGCTTGATAAATGACTAAGCTCTCTTGTGGCCCCGTGTGAAAAGAAAACAACAAGTGGGAGAATTTTGGGCTGTGTTATATTCTTTCCATGACTAGCCCACGTAGTTAACCGAGGGTTTATAGGGGGGCCAGAGCCCCCCCTTCGTTGTGCCGATTGCGTAGCGGGGGGGTCATAGGGGGTTTGAGGGGTGCAGGTAACCCCACTCTATGGGGTCTGAGGCAGCGCCCTAGAAAATTTTGGTTTTGGAACCTATGTTAGGTTGGGCGGACACACCTATGGTTTTGTGCATGATTTTCGCACGTTTTTGGATGCAATGGTTTTCAGTCCATAGTTTTGGACGCGATGGTTTTTAGTCCATGGTATTGGATGTTTCGGCATGTATAAATACGTATTATAACATTGAAAGGAACATAATGAAAAATCAAGCTGGTAGTCCCAGTTTTGGGATCCAGGGGAAATCTCTGTGTATATGTGTTTTATGTGTTATTCTCTCACATTTTTATTTTATGTGTTTTAGAATTCGTATGTAGCTAATTTCTGTATAGGGTTAAAACCTACAATAACTAGCCATATGTCCATGATTGACATAAGGAGTGCTCATGTCAATAGGTCACTGACCATGCATGCTTGAAAATGGAGGGGGAACGGTTATGTTACCAACTAGTATATGCATATTTCGAGTGCCCCCATATACTTGAATTTGGGGGTTTGAACTGTACAATGGATGCCAACCATATTGTTAGTTGAGGGGACTCACGCTAACCATGCTATATTGAGTGTTATAAGGAGCATTGTATGTAGCACTTGTCCAAGGTATAGAGTTTGACACTAAAGTCGTCGAACCCGACATAGGCTGGGTTCCAGTCATGGAGGGTTTCATGTGAGAATTTGTACCTGGGACAAATGGGATAGAAGGGTTCGCGATCAATGGTGTGGTGGTGATTGTCGACTAGGGAGGTGGTGGGGGACCAAAAGTGTCCACAAAGTTCTACGACTTGTTAGTCATCGATAGGATGTATGGAAATGCTCAAACTAAAGAAACAAGGAGTACAGGTGCCACGAGAACAAAGAGTGGGTCCAACGGATTCGTGAGTGGAGGGTTAAAGGGAGGAAGAAATCTTGCAGTAAACAAATCCTTCGGAAAACTTGAATCATTGGTTGTCCAAACAGATTTCGTGTGAGATCTAGGAGACTAATCTCCTGAAGATGGGGAATACAGTTCACTAGAGCTCGACGGATCTTCCACAATGAGTGGAGGAAGTCCTAAGAATCGTCTAGATTGATGACGAGTGATAGATGTAGCCACGGTGACCATTAATTTTTATCAATAAATTTTATCGTGATATTTGTGAAAGTATCAATGATAACACTCAGGTACCTAAAAAATATAAAAAAATACACTAAGTTGATCAATCAACAAACAGTGGGAAATGACCCTATCTGATAAAAACTAATCACTGGAGATGAAACCCAATATCACAATGAATAAAAGAGAGGGCTAGCCAAATGTACAGTTACGGTTACTCTAGAGCTTCGCCCAAACCCAAGATTGAGGGGCCAAGTACTCTCATGACGATAAGCACCCTCCCAAAAATGAAGACAAAGTAGGTCTGTCTGTGTTAGGTACTAGGGTGACTTGCCACAGTCCCCCTGTGTAAGTCCCTAAAAGTTTGGCCACTAAGGATACCTCAGATCACAGACACTACCGAGGGGGACATAGTCGTAGACAGTACGCTGTGTGGGAAGGATACCTGAGTCCCCAACTCAGCTCCGAAATCCCCGAAGGGATCCCCAATACACAGAATACCTAAAAGAGTTGTAAGAGAAGGCGGGATACCTTCACTTACAGTTCGATGTTGTCTTGTATTTAGCTTTGCTTTGACTGGAGTGGTACTAGTAGTATGAGTGCAGAAGGAATTTTCCCTCTTTTAATGACACTAGTTTTGGTTTTTGATCTTGGGTAGTTTACTGACAGTGCCTATCCGAAGATCCTTGCCTAAACGAATGTTTGTTTGCTCAAGAAAGAGTTACTGATTGATTTTAGGTAAATTTTATGTGTACTTTTTTAGTGTCTTCAGTAGGGAGTTGACATATGAAATTTGATGGGACTATGACTCAAAAATCATGCAAAAGAAAATGCTTAAAAAAATATTCAATTCGATGAAATAGGTTGCATTCTACAAGTAAGAGTCTTTCACATATTCATATTTGTTCCATGCATCACAATCATTATAACACATGCATAACCAACAAAAAACTTTCCAATTCTTTCTAGCAATTATTTGAAACCAAAATAAAGCAGACTGTAACCAGCTAAGCAGAAGAATGAATAAAAAATTGTCGATTTTTCTTTGATAAAAACTCTTTAAGAAAGAATAAAAAAAATTATTTCCTAAAAAAAACAATCTTTTAGGACACCGATCTTGCTAACAAAATGCAGCTGTCGATCCCTTTCAATCCATGAGAAGGCTTCCCACCCTTTGATTTTATAGACGTAGTTGTATGTCAAGATTTAGGGGAATAACGATCTATAGCAGTGACCACAGAGAGTTACTGGGTCCACTAACACTCTATTTGTACAGACACAAAGCTTTATAAAGCATTGTTTAGTCTGCTAACCTATGTTAGTGTGGGAAAAGAGCTCAAAATAGGGCTTTTAGGATCAGATTCAAGGTTGGATATATGAAGGCAGAATGCAACAAGGTGTTGGTGGGTCAAAAAGGGAATGTAGAAGTATAGGGAGGTCTTAGAAGGAGGAGGAAACTGAGAACTATCCGGCTGAACTGGGAACTAGATGTATAGTCCCCAGCGGGGTCACCAATTCCGCTATAGGATAAATTGCACGGTGTATGGAGAATGGAGATACCCTCAAGGGTCTTCCCATGACCCTTGGCAGAGTGTAAGATTATTTGCAGCCATCACAAAGTTACATGCATTTCCATAAACATTAACTAACTATCAAAGTGAAACAGATGGATTACCTCAAGCCTCCGTGTAGATTTGCTGGAGAGCACAATGTAGCTAGGTGGAAGTCCCCTGAGCTAGCTCTAGATCAAGTCCTGCACATAGAAGAGACAAGCATAATCATAGCATACAACCTTGATAACTAATACATGAATACATAAAATACATCTAGTTACACATAACTAAGCTACTCATGCTAAAAGGTATTAGACAAACAAATAAGTGAATGATAGTACCAACAACACAGAGTATACAATACAACTACAGTTCTATATTAATGTCGAAAGAGTGATTACAACCATCTATTGCATAAGCCTTCCCTTACCCCTCCAACTTCTCTCTCTCTCTCCCTTCTTACCAACTTCTTATGCTTAGATTTGAGACTATGCTCAATAATCAAGTAAGATATCCTTTCAAATGATCTGACCTTTATCACCATAGCCCTAGCTTTGCTTATGTAGCAATCGAGTTAGGGCTGCCAAGCTCCTCCATGAGTTCCTTAAGGTAAAAGCAATGAAGTTGCCATGCTTTTTAGCTCTTTCCCATTTGCCTCCTTCATTAGGATTAGAAATCCCACAAATAGGTCGAACTTGAGATGTTTCCTTGCTTTCCTTGAGTAGATTTAGGAGCAAATATCTAGATATTTATTATTCAATTCGCACCTTTGACCCTTAAAACTTCATTAGGATCCACTAACATTGTTCTTGAACTAACAACTAGAGTTAGTAGGGTCACTAACTCTCCCTTAGGCTTACAGAGAAGCTTTATAAAGTAGGTTGTTAGTGTATAGCCAGCGTTAGTGTGGAAATAAGGAATGTGATCTTGGTCTTTGCTTAAGCTATCATGTCTTTCCCCTCTGAGCTGATGAGGGGGTCATTTTGCTATGTAACAAAGGCTAACTTCTCGACATAAGCATAGTGAGTCTCGGTGTCAAGAAGGCTGCAGCTAAGTTAATATATGACATGATCAGAACCATCGTTGTCGTCTTGGACTAGAGCCATACCAATGGTACTATCAATGGCAGCTAGATAAAGCGAATAATCATGATGATAGTTAGGTGCTGCAATAGGGGAGTAGAAACAAGAAGTATCTTGAGCTACTTGAATAACCTTTGGCCGATGTCATCCCAAATAAATGGAGTGTCATGCTTAAGGAGACATGTGTAACCTTTAGCAACCTCGACATAGTTAATGATAAAATGACATAGGAAATTAGCCTTCCCCTGCAAACTCTGCAACTGATGCAAAGAAGCAGGAGGCAGGAGATTTGGAATAGCTTTGTCCTTGAGTGGATCAAGACGAATACCGTCCTTATAAATGACAAACCTAAGGAGTCTTCTAGATTCGATGTAGAAGACACACTTATGCGGATTGAGACGAATACGGTAATGTGTACAATGAAGAAAAATCTGGTGGAGGTGGTTCGGATGCTCTGTGCATTTAGCTGAATGAGCCAAAATATCATACAAATAAGGTTGAACAATGTTTTTGTTGTCAGGGAAAGCATAGGACATTGCTCGATGGAAAGTGGCAACAACATTCTTCAGACCAAAAGGGAGATTTTTGTAAGCAAAAGTACCCCACGGACAGATAAAGGAAGTTTTGTGTTGATCGACAGGTGAAATTTTGATCTAGTTGTAGCCATAAAAGCTATCCATAAAAGAGAATATCTCACTCCCAGCATAGTCATTGGTAAGATGGTCAATAAAGGGAGTAGGATAGTTATCTTTCAGACATGTGCGATTGATGTCACAATAATCAACACAAACCCTAATAGTGCCTTGCTTTTTGGTCACAGGGATAATGTTAGATACCCAATCTGTCAGTGGAATAGGGTAAATGAACCTAGCCTTGAGAAGGTTTTCAACTTCTCCCTTGATGGTAGCTACCTTTCTCAAGTGCATGGGACATAGATGTTGATTAACTAGTTTCGCATTAGGATACATAGGTATCTTATGTACCGCAATACTCAAATCAATATCGGGCATTTCTTCATATGACCAGTCAAACATGTCGTGAAATGCTTGGAAGCGATTGGTGTAAAGCTGGAGCTCCTCAGAAGAACAAGTCACTCCAATGTGAATATTTTGAACAACCCCTGGTTTAGCAGAGATGTCAATGGGCATGTTTTAGGTAATATTTCGCATATTCCCTTCAAAAAGGACCTCATGAGCAAGGATGGGCATCTGCAGCAGCTGAGAAGGAACATGGGAAGAAAACTTATCTAGACATGCATTCATGGCCCCATGGCCTGGGAGAAACGAGGAACGATGATGATTATCAACCCAAGGAGGATCCTCAAAAGAAAAATTCTCAAGAATCGCATCATTAGAAGGAAATGTCTCTCATAACGGATCTGGAGAAGCAATATCTCCAAGCCAAGGGACTGTACATACGTGTCGAGAGATCTAATTGAAGGAGTAGAGTCAGAAGATGAAACCGAAGCTGAAACAATTTCAACATAGTTGAGATCTACAGGACTCAATGGCATAACATCACCCCATGAATCCACTTGATTGAGGGGGTCAATCATCCAGAGATCAGGATTGATAGAGATCATATTGATGGAGGTGAGATTAGGAGGTGGGAGAAAAACAACGCCCATAAGGGAAGGATCTTTAAATATTCCAGCACTCACACTCTCATAGGGAATACTGGTATGCTCCACAAACAGAACATTTCCATCTGAGGAAGAGGAAGCGAAGAAGCACAACTGATCGACCGTAACAATTTTCCCTTGATGAGGAAAATGGAGTACATGAAATAATGGTGAAGCCACGACATGCATAGCGTACATCCAACTTTGACCTAGCAGAAGATTGTAAGTCAGATTAGCATCAACAACTTTGATTTCGACATCCACCATCTTCCCTTCCAAGGTGATAGGTAAGCGCGGGAGAATACCAAATGTACAAGAATATCTTCCATCAAATGCATCCAAGGTATTGGGGGATTTAATCAAAGAGGGAGAACAGATGGCCTTCCAACAAGCAACAGACATGATGCAAGTTGAGGCTCCTTCATCAATAACAGTGCGATGAATATTCATCAAGTTAATAATGACTTGGATGAGAAAAGTTATTTGATGAGGCAAATGAAGCACATGATTTTCAAGATCGAATGTAATTAACTCGGAATCAGTCGGGTTAATGCCATAATAACAGGTAGTAGAGACTTCCATTGGGGAGGAAAACTCTAGAGAACCTCTATTGTAGACATAGCCAAATGATCTTGGGCTAGGTCTTCAATAATACTATAGTGTTTCCTGGCATGAGCATTAGGGTTATAGGAAGATTTCCGGAGAAATCCCTTCGTAGGTGGTCTAATGACAGACTCGGTGCTGGGACGTTCAATATGAAGAGGGCCAGAACTAGACAAAGGAATGTTAGAAGGTACTTCAGGTTCCTTCGTGACGGATGGAGCATAATATTCGATTGAGTAGTCACATGAATAGGGGTAGCCTCAACCATAAAAACCTGGGAGCCAAAAGTGGAAGAGGATTAAGGTTGGTCTACCACCATTTGCATTTGCTGGGAGGGAAAAGGCTCTTTAAGTACAAGAGGAGTCCCCAAAGTTCCCTTAAGCAAACGACTAACCTCAGACCATCTAGGATAGTCTTTAGTGTAGTGATCCTCATCACAGATAAGATAAGGATACTTAGGTTTGCGTTTAGAACCATCATTGGCAGGAGTCTTAGGAGGTTCTTGCTTTGGTGCATCAACCTTATTTTTACCTTTTCCTTTCTTCTTACCTTTTGAATTTTTCTCTGCAAGAGGTTTTCCCAGTATTAGATGAAGAGTGAGAAGCATTTTCAATAGGAGCATAAGAGTTTTCTTCACAAGAGTCATGGAATACTTTCGAGAAGATTGAGCAACGGAACCAATAACACCATCGACAGAAGGCATCGACGGGGCTTTAGATGTTCTAGGTTATGGAGCATCAGGTAAGACATCGTAAGGCATGCCAGACTCAGAATATACCAAATCAAGATATTGAGCACGCACGATAGCTTTCTCTCCAATAACACATGCCCCCTTAGCAACGTCCCAGGCTCTCGGACTGACAAATGAGGTAGTAAACCAGTCAGTCAGTAGCTGATTAGGGATCTAGAACTTAATCAAATGGTGTCGCCTTCTCCATTCATGAATATGATCAAAGATGTGGGTAGCCATGTCCTATTTCAGAGATGTGAGGAGATGCATTCCCATTTCATAGCGAATCAGTAACTGAAAATGGGTAAGAAATTCCATCGCAAGAGAGTTAAAGTCTTGGAAAGTTCCATAGGTGAGCTTAATATACCATTTCACAGTGTAACTAGTAAGAGTCCTCTAAAAAAGATGGAGATAGAAAGAATCGTCAAGCCAAGACTTATATGAACACAAAAGGTGATAAGTCATGAAATCTGCCTGGGGACATTCTCCAGATTTTCCGTCGAATTTACGACAATTACTGAGAATCTTGGTCAGAACTGGTGGCCAATATGGATTATGAAGTATAGGGTCATTTGTGAACTTCAACACATCGAGCAGTTCCAAAGTCACAAGAAACAGTAATTGAGGGTCGAAAGACATCATGGGCCTTTGATAAGGGCCAGTGTCACAGTTCCAACTAGAGCCTTGTTGTCCCCATTGATTTTTTCCATAAGGATTATAGTTGGGTGGATTAACAACATAACCTTATTTTTGACCCAGGTTTTGACTGCCAACATACCATTGGTTACCAGCTTGACCAACAGGGGCAACATATGGCTGCTGAAAATTTTGATAAGGATTAACCTGAGTTTGCTGATAGTTCTGATACAAAGTACAATGAGTTTGCCCTTGGGGTTGCTGAGGTACTTGGAGACTGTATTGCGGCTGAGGTCCAAATTGTACCTGGGGCAAAGGTTGCATCTAATAAATAGGTTGGGCTTGGAATCCAACCTAGGTTTGGGGACCGGGTTGAGTTTGGGGTCCAGCTTGAGTCTAGAGACTAGGTTGAGCTTGGGAACCAACTTGCATTTGAGTGCCAGATTGACTAAGAGCTGGATTGACTTGACCAGACTGATGTCCTTATTGGAACTGACACTGACCTAACTAACCAGAAGGTTGGCCTTGTTGGAACTGAGGTTGGCCTATCTGACTAGAAGGTTGGCCTTGCTGGGAAATAGGTTGGCCTTGTTGAAACTACGGTTTTCCTACCTGAAAAGAGGGTTGTCCTTGCTGGGCAACAGGTTGGCCTAGATGGAATTGAGGTTGACCTAGCTAACCAGAAGGTTTCCTTGAATAAACAAAGGGGGAACCTATGGAAGCCAAAGGTTTTCCCTAAAAGGTTTTCCCTTGCAAGACCAAAGGTTGTCCTCGAAAAGGTTTCCCTTGCAAGCCCGAAGGTTGTTCTTGAAAAGGCTATTCTTGTGGGCCGTGGTAAGTAGTGTGACTCAAGGAAATCGAAAGTGGAACATAGTTCTCAACTGGGGTCCTCGGAGGAAGAGACCCAATGTAATAAATATGGGCTCCACGGTGATCATAGTAGTGCCGAGGGTTATGTGGAACAGACAACAGTTAAGGCACTAGAGGGTTATGTGTCAGATTTTGAAGAGAAAACAGATACTATTCATAGGAAAATCCCATTGGAATGGAATTTGAAGAGATCGATACATTACTTGTAGGTTGACTGAATCTAGAAACCAGAGTCGAAGGAACGTTTCTAGCAGGTCCAGAAGATATGATTCCTAGTAATAGTAGTAACTACCGAAGATGCGGTAACTGCACTAACAAAAGGAGATGTAGATGCCACACACATGGTGGGTGTTGATGGAATAGATGTAACTGATGTAACCTAGTTTGAGGAATGGAATTCAAAGCCGACTGAGTAGACTTGAAAGGTCCTGAAGTTGGAATTGTAGTACAAGACCATACAGAGCTTTGATGTAGAGAGGTAGAACTGAGTATGTCAGCTAGAACACGATAACGAAGTCGTAACGACACGTTTGGAGCAGTGTGGAAAGGGAAACCTTCTGGAGGAAACTGATGTTCTTCGATCGACACAAGGCTCTCTTGACTACTAATGGGACTTGACTCATCCATGTCGGAAGTGGCCATCACAATCGAAGCACCAGGAGGAGTAGACAGGAGGTCCTCGTCTAAGAATTCCCAAATGTTTGGAGGAGTCCAATTGATATCAAAAGTTTCCTCACCCAGAGCTTGAGAGCCAAGAGGCTAAACACTCGGAACAATAGGAAGAGTACCAGTAACAAATGATACCTCAGAAGAGATAGGAGAAAGGGGCTCTCCGTCACTTGGTAAGGACGACGGATTGGGTGAGTCCACCAGGATGGCCTACACTCAAAGGTCCGGGAGAAAAGATATAATCAATAGGGTTGCAAAAAAACCTTTCAACATACTAATTAGGATGTGGCCAATATTAACAGGTAAGATGTTATCGTTGACAGATAAATTTTATGACATTGGAACAAAACTTTGTCTTTTCATGTTTAAAGAGTCGAGAAAAAGGACAAAAGATGACTCTAGCCTCCTTCGAAGTTTAATGAGCATGAAAGGACAAGTGCTCAGATGATCATCTTACTTTTAAAGAGTAAAAAGGGAATGAAAGTGACAGCTCTGGAATTCTAAGCAAAAGGTTTACCAAACAAATTGTAAAACTGCATATACACCTTGGTAATAAAATGAAAGAGAAATGACGAAGGACTTCCCGTACGGTAGTCAATATTCTTGAATGCTGTGTTCGGTGCGTTATGATTCATAAGGTGGTAGACTCAGCTTCCTATGGATAATAGGATGATAACCTAGTAGGGTCTCCCAACATATACATGATGGTATAGGGAGCACAAATTTGTACTAGTATCTATTGAATCACAAAAGGAGGAATCACCCAATCTAGTGAAAACAATAGCAACTAGGTTTAACGTCGCCGAAACACGTCTCTAGTCTAGACCTCTAAATATGTGAGTGTTACGTTCCAGCGCATTTTTAAGTTTATTCAATAAATTTTAACAATTAATCTTGAATTAATTCTTGGTTTTAAGGCCCTATCGAATGTATCTTCAAAAGTCCTAGAATGCAACTAAATGAGAAAAAAGACCATTCTCGTTGGATGAAAAACTAACTAAGGAAGAGTGAGAGGTTCAATGCACAACAGCTAAATGGAAAGAAATCAAACCAATCAAAGAAAAAGGAATACTTCTACCATTTACTCCAACTTGAAAGCAACCTAAACAAGAAAATGGAAAACACACTTTTTGATTTTCAATGTCTTAATCTCAAGAATCTACTAATGCAAAAATTGTCTTTCAAATCTTAATACAAGATGAATGCAATTTTTTATTTTTCAAATAAATGATAAGAAACTAAATGAAAAATGAATCAAAGACTCGAAACGAAGGAGATATTTCTTTTTGCAAAACTAGAAGGTTGTCTCATTGACCGGGAAGCAATGTAATCTACGCCGAGTGAAGGAAGGAAACCGCGCAAAAAAGACATGAAAGTTTGGTAACCGAATGTCACATACAAATTAGGAAGATGATAAAATATGAATAGGAAGAAGCCTTAAGCAAAGACAAAGATTATACCAGGAAAAGACTAGAAATCCTAATGAATGATTGACCAAGAAAACCAACCATTCAAGAAACCCTAGGGTATTTAGGTCACATGATTCAAGAGGAAGGATTTCAAAAGACTTGAAACCCAGGATTGAAAATCCTAACAACCAACACTTCTGATACAATAAAGAGGTAGAAAACAAGCTCAAAGGACAGAACACACTAGCCAATCAACCAATAAACTTCAAAATTTAAAACTTAGAGGAATCGTCGCAAGTATAAAACTAGCAACATGTATCAGCAACAAATCGTCTCACCCCACTAACTAAGCACTTTGTGACATCATCAGAAATGTACATTAGTTAGTTGCGCCAAGCCGATTTCAGGACTCGTTGTGACTGTTAGGCAATTTAATCGCACCAGATAGTAAAAGGCACAACCTAAGAGACAACACAGATACCACTACTTCGTGACTGTCAGAAAATAAATAGCAACGACCTCAGATCAAGGGTAGAAAACAAAAGTTTGGCTGAGGGAATGCTAGATCTATCACTCATGAGGGTGGGAAGACTATAGGAGTAGTCCAAAAACTTCTATAATTGAGCATGCTACCCAAACAATAAGGGATACAATAAACAAACAAAACCAATCAATACAAAAGACAAAATACAAGATCCCCAGTATGGTCACCAACTTCTGACATAGGCAAGTTCCCTCTATGGACAGAGGCAAGCCCTCTAGCCCTACAATGGGTCTAGTCACCGCAAAGACAATAGCAAAACAAATTTCCTTAGAAAGTTGGTGTTATGAAGGCCTACCTTCAGTTCGTCGTTTGATGAATTCCTTGTTGTGTTGCTCCAACTCTTGTTCTTCTAGTCACTTATACCTGAAAACAATGTGTAGAGAAACACCACAAACACAATAGAAAATGACCAAACAGTCTACTTGAAGAGTCAAGGAACCTCAAGCTATCAACACAAAATTCGACATATGATATAGGAAACAAGCTATTGATTTTTATTAATATAAATCAAAGTGAAACTTACAACCGAGCCTTGATGTCATAAGTCTCCTCGAAGGGTCCCGTCAGCATGTCTCCATAAGCATTTACTTGTGAACCACCTCCTAAGGGAACAAATGGCTCTCTCCTTAGTTCAAAATATTGATGCTAGAAAGTTCTCAAACCAACTCTACTCAAACATCTCTCATGCCAAAATACATGTGAGGTTACTTCCACACTCCAATAACACTCTCTACCTCTACTCCTCTCTTAGAAACTTGAAGCTACCAAATTACATCTAGCTATCATCCAGTTACATCCAAGCTAGCTGATCTCATTCATAGAGGAGACATTTATATGAGGGAGAGCTTCCATAAGAGATGAGAGGAAGAGTTTATCTCTTAAGGAGGTTGCAAAAAAGGTGGAAAAACTATCCTAAATGAGAGAGGCGAGCTCATTTGACCCAACAACTAGCCTTAGAACTGCCCGTGAAGTAGTTTTATCTTGAAGCTTCGTCGAGTTGTTAAAAAACTTGCCAAAAGTAGATCTTCATGGGTGAAACATAGGGACAGAGCGACGAATTTTCTAGGGCTAGTGAAAACTTGACCATCTTAGCGGCTAAGACAACTGGTGACCTGCGATGACCCAGAAACGTAGGTAAAAAGGGGTCTGCTTTAGGGATAATGAACTGAGACATTCTTCCTGAGATTACAAGGAAGGTATTGACACATAATTGGCAACATGACATAGAATAGACGTTAGTAATATGGACTGGTAGTATCCGGGATCAGGTAATGCAGAGTTGGTGACAAATTACTGTGTAACTTCTATCCTGTGGGTCTAGAGTATGGAGGATGGAACTAGTATCAACATGTTTATCCACCTCCTGCAAAGTGTTTTCCAACCACTTTGACTGGTTGGAATAACTTTCAATTTCAGGTTTTGATTCATGAATGAAAGGGGTTAATCTGATTTTGACTCTTATCTTACTTATGATACCCAAAGGGTCATATTACCATTTGAAACTACCACTAAACTTGAAATCTTGTAAACATCTTTCTGATTCCTTTCCAGCATTTCTATTGTTACATATGAAAGGTCCTATTTGGTTTTTAATCTTGAATTGGGTCTTCTTTTTGGCTGAAATGAAATGTATCTCATCAGAATTCAAGATTTGTTTGATGTATTCCAAAGAAAATATCCTCATTGGGAGGTATTTGGGAAGCTTGAATGGAATTAATTGGCTTCCATATACTCTGATTTATGTATGGTTTTGCTATAACTACCAGTCTCTTGTTTTAATTTGATCTAAAAGGTGTAATACCTTCTTTATCTCTTCACTAATTCTGGGCTGAATGCTACAACTTAGAATATTAACAACTGGATGAATAAATGAATCAGCGAAGTCTTCATAACTAATTCTGTGGAATTCGTTCTGATCAAGGATGTCCAAAAGGCAACAGATTGGGGATTACCCTCTGTCTCCAGTTTTTGGAGGCTGACTACAAACCTTTCTGATTGAAAATATAAAAATACGTGGAACGAAACTGAGGAGTAATTGAAAGCTCCTTCTTCTGGTAGCTTGACTAGCTGATCATGCATTGTGCCTGCTAGGAATTCGGCAAAGTTGAAGGTTATAACTGGAGGCTGGTCTAAGCTAAATATAGAGAGGAAACCCAGGAACATGGCAGTAGAGTACGGTGGGTTCTTTTTGTTGGGTTGGTTATATTATTTCCATGACTAGCCCACGTAGTTAACCAGGGGGTTGGGGGGGACGGAGTCCCCCGTTTGTTGTGTCGATTATGTAGTGGGGGGGTCAAAGGGGGTTTGAGGGGGGTGGTTTTTGCACCCTATATTAGGTTGGGCGGATGTACCTAAGGTTTTGTGCATGGTTTTTCGCACATGGTTTTGGACGCAATGGTTTTTTCGTGCATGTTATTGGATTCTTTGGCATGCATAAATATGTATTGTAACATTGAAAGGAAGATAATACAAAAAAAAAATAATTGGTAGTCTCGGTTTTGGGATCCATGGGAAAATCTTTGTGTATATGTGTTTTATGTGTTATGCTCTTGCATTATTTATTTTTTGTTCTTAGAATTCGTATGCAAATAATTTCTGTATGGGGTTAAAACCTACAATTGGTATCAGAGTTATTTTGGCTTCAAGGGGACGCCATTGTTACTAAGGGGTTTCGCTCAGGCCTATGGTAGACCATGGTCAGTGGGAGATCTGCGGATCGATTCTAGTGATGAAAGAAGATGGCGAGAAGTGGAAAGATAGAGATCTTGAAATTTAATGGTCAGAGTTTTGAGTTGTGCAAGCTCAAGATGGAGGATCTGTTGGTGGATAAAGATCAGTGGATCACTGTAGATACGGGTACCAAACCAACAAGAGTGTCTGATGAAGAATGAAAGAAGTTGGATTAGAAGGCAAAGAGCATAATACAATTATGTTTCTGAGATTCAGTATTGCTAAATGTATTAGGGGAAGCTACGACGAAGGATTTTTCAGACAAGTTAGGGACTTTGTACCAATCTAAGTCTCTGGTGAATAAAATTTTCCTATGGAAAATGTTGTATAACCTGAGGATGAAAGATGGAGACTTAGTGACAGAGCATCTGAACGCATTTAATACTATGGTAAGTCAGTTATTATCTGTTGATATTAAAATTTCAGATGAAGATAAGTGCATCAGATTTTTTTGTTCTCTACCAGACTCGTGGGATAGTCTGGTTATTGCAATAGGTAGAAATGCAACTACCTTGCAGTTTGATGAAATAGTCTCATCCTTGCTAAAGGAGGAGACGAGATAGAAAAATATGGAGAGCCAGAATGGTGATGCCTTGTCTATAGGAGGACAGTCCCATAACAGAAACTAAAATAAGTCATCGAGTAGTAGATCTACATCTAGAGGGAGATCTAAATCTCCAGGAAAACCTGTAAAGGTGGTGTGTTGGAAATGCGGAAAGGAAGGGCACTACAAAAGGGACTGTAAATCTAAAGCTCCTAACAAAGGAAATGGATTTGATGATGCTCCTTCTGCAGAGTCGAAAACCACCTTAGATGTAGGTGGAGATGTGTACTTGGCTTCTTCAAGTACACATGTAGATCATGAGGCATGGTTTATTGACTCAGGTGCATCCTTTCACTTCACTCCCCATAGAGAGTGGTTCTACGAGTATGAAAAAAATGATGGTGGTGATGTCTTCTTAGGGGGTGATAGGAAGGCTAGAATCATTGGCCATGGAAAAGTAAAGTCGAAGTTGCAAGGTGGAAGGGTTTGAACACTTCCGGGTGTTCTGCATATTCCTGCACTGGCTAGAAATCTGATTTTTGTAAGAAAGTTGGATGATGCAGGTGTAAAAATAGTGTTCGAGAAATATACTTGCAAGATGGTTCGGGGAGCACTGGTATTGATGCAGGGAGTTCAGATTGGAACTTTGTACAAGCTGCATTGTAGCACTGTTATTGATGGGTGCAACAGTTCTATGGTTCCTGAAAGTGGAGCAGAAAATCTAGTGGTCTATGGAGAAAACACCATGCTATGGCATCAAAGGCTTGGACATATTGGAGAGAAGGGCCTTCGAATACTTCATGGTAAAGGTATGGTAGAAGGTATGACTAATAGCTCTCTGGATTTTGATTTATGTGAAAATTGTTTATATGGGAAGCATAATTGTGCGAGTTTCCCCTCTGGTGGTAAGAGGGAAAAACATATATTAGAGCTTGTGCACAATGGTGTGTTTGGACTTGTGAAGGTTCCATCACTGGGTAAGTCTGTGTACTGTGTATCATTTATAGATGACTTCTTAAGGAATACATGGATATATTTCCTTAAGAAGAAATGAAGTCTTTGACAAGTTTTAAGAATTTAAGGCCCTGGTGAAAAACCAGACAGAGAAGAAAATAAAGGTGTTGAGATCAGATAACAGTGGAGAGTTTTGCAGTAAGGAATTTGAAGAATTTTGTAAGAAGTGTGGTATAGCATGATAGAAGACTACTCCATACACACCTGATAAAAATGGAGTTGCAGAAAGAATGAACAAGATGTTGATGGAAAGGGCAAGAAGCATGCTTAGTGGTGCTAGGTTAGGATAGGAATTATGGGCAGAGGTGGTGGAGACAGCCTGTTACCTAGTCAATAGATGACCTTCATCAGTGTTGGAGGATAAGACTCCACATGAGGTATGGATTGGTAAGAAACCCTCTCTTTCACATCTAAGGGTATTTGTGTGTGATGCATATGTACATGTTCCAAAGGAGAAAAGAACAAAGTTGGATAGTAAATCTGAAAAGTGCATCTTTATTGGGTATAAGGATGGTTTAAAGGGTTATAAGCTATGGAACCTAGTTGTTACACTGAAATTTGTCACCATGACTATCTGCAGTTAATATGGCTCCATCAATAGTCATATTATCCTCCTTGTCAGGCCTCATACCTCTACTCTTCATGTCAAACTTCAAAAAGAGAGAAAGTCAGTTAAAATCATGTTTATCTCTGGGTACGCAGGTTCTCTCTACCTTACCTGTGTGTACGCATTCCAAACACACTGTACCTGCGTACTTATACGCTCTGTAAGTCAAAGGATGGGTGCGTACCCCTGTAAAGGTCAAAAGGCGCGAGTTTCATCTTTAAAAAGTTACTTGTGGTCACTTCTAGAG
>APFE030964573.1:0-14686 GCA_000404065.3 Pinus taeda | reverse complement strand
TCTCTTCCTTCCTCTCTTCCTTCCTCTCTCCCCCCATCTCTCTCTCTCTACCCTGGATTTAGGCTAGTTTTTACATACACATACCATATTAGGTTGGATCCATCTCTCTCCTTCTCTCTCTTTCTCTTCCTTCCTCCTTTACTCTCTCTTGAGTCCTCTCTCTCTTCCTTCCTCTCTTCCTTCCTCTCTTCCATCTCTCTCTCCCCCCCATCTCTCTCTCTCTACCCTCCAACTCTATTAATATCTCCCTTCTCTCCTTCTTTCTCCCCCCCTCTCCCCCCCTGCCCCCCATCTCTATGTCTCCTTCTCTCTTCCCTTTCTCTCCCTCTCTCACCTCTCCTCTCTCCCTCTCCCTCTATCTCTACCTTGTCACTCTATCTCTCTCTACCTCTACCTCTTTATGTCTTTGTTCTTCCCTCCCTGATGCAAGTTGCAACTCCCTACAAATTCTTATCCACAAATTCAAAAACCCACTCAATAATTATACTCAAAACTCATATATATTTCATTAAAGATCAAAATATCTATAATATAATATTGGTCTAATTGTCATTGGTCATTTACTCATACTCCACCCCCACACACTCACACACACTCTATCATTATACATTTCATTATTAATATATACAAATATTACATTCAACGAACCTCGTGGGTTTAGATCCACTAAATCAAGATCTATTGGACTTGTATAAAGGAAAAATCCACAAAGCTAGATTTTTATGACACCTTCCATATTTCCAAAACTAATCCTATCCTAACATCCACATTTTTCTACAACTTTTGTCATATGAGTTTTCATAAAATCATAGGGAAATAAATCTGATGAATAATACAATCAATTAGAAAGACCCCTACTCTAGTCAAAATGCACTTTTGACCTTGAAGTTTGGATGCTCCTGCATCAGACTCCCAAGGTGAAAAAAATCATGGTCTCTTGACCATGCATTGATGAAGCATGACTTCCTGGTCTTTTTTTTTTTTTTTTCTCATTTGATCCTTCTCTTTGTCATGTTGATGTTGTTTTAATTCATCTCCTTCATTCTTATAGGCTTCCAGACCTTATGCTGCAACTTTCCTCCTTCCTTGCTAATGTATACTTGCTTTGTCATCGCCAAACCTCTACTGTTTTCTTTCTTTCCTGCAACATGCCTCCTCTTGGACACTTTAATCATCATCCTCCTTATCTCTCCAATCTCAATGTCCAACTTGTCCTCTAGCTTGCACAAGTCACCCATTCCTTGCTGGAAGTTGTTGTTTTCCTCCACTAAATTACCAGGATACCAATCATCTAGAGTTGCTTCCATCATTCTCTGCATTTTCTGCTAAAACTCATTATCATTATTGTCCCCTTGTTACTGCCCTTTCTCCATGGGAAACTCATTCTTATAATTTCTTGGGTTGTTGTAATTCAATATACTCTGTGTTCTCTAATTGTTCAACCAATCTTCTAAAAACATCAATTTTGCAGCAATAAATTGCATGTTCACTCCTTTCCAACTTTGCACAGTGTCTTCCATAGCAACAACTTCCTCTTCAACATCATTAGTGTTTACACACAGGTGCTCTTCAATCTCAGGTTGTTCTTCCATGGCTGTGTGTATCAATGACACATAATCTTCCTCTTGATCATCCTTCCAAGACAATTTTGTCTTCTTTCGAGCTTGTTTAACAGTAATCAGTGATTGTTCTTCCCTTCTGCACAAAACATAACCTATGCCCTATTTCACCTGTAACAACTCCTGCATTCACACACTAATTGTTAAGGTCAAAATTATCATGGCATGTATCCTCTATCAGCATCTCAACCATCATATGTTGATTGTTCGTACATCTTATGAGACTCTCAAAAGGTCTCATCTTGACATCTTCATCATTGTCATCCTTTCCAAGGATGGATCCTTGTTCAGGTGCACAAATGCACACATTCATCTCAGTTATCTGGATTTTTTCATCTTCTCTAAATAGAACTTTCATCTTGTGTGTTATGTCTTCTTGTAATCAACTGCTTGACAGGCCATTTAGTTGTCTTCTTCGTTACCCATCCATGTTTTTGATTCTGTATCAGCTCCATCATCACATTAAGTCGTGCCTTCATTTAAGTGATCTCTTTCTCAAACTCTTCATCATTCATTTTCCTATGGCTTACCCTTGAACCTTTACTATGGCTATCACCTACCCTTTTCCTTTCTCCCTTTGTGAACTTCCACCATGTTCATCGTGCATTGCAATAAAGCCAACACCTTATCAAGCTACGTCCAACCTTGGTCAATGGTTCACTCCTCTTAAACCTTTATGAGCACTCCTTGCTCCTATGGCTTCTGCACACACTTACTCACTCACTGAGAATTTATGTTGTCTTCTTCTTGGTTGTAAGGTTCTCTTTCCACATTGCTACCTCTTTGTTGCTACCATAACAAACAATTTCTATTCCAACAATTATAACTGTTGTAATTTACAATTCCTCATTTGTATCAAATAAATGATGTTTCAGGCTTTGGCCAAGACTATACCAATGTGTCTACACTATGCAATCAACTATGGATCCAAATTGCCTCAATGTCCAACAATTCATTGAAATCCCAATGCAAGGTCGTCATTCCATCCTAGCGTGCTCACAAAATATGTACAAAACCCTACAAAATGGTTTTTGTCTCCAATGCATTCACAAAAACATCCTTCATTCATGTTGCCACGATTGCACAACAACTATTGGTAAATCGATTCCCATCTCCTAGGCACACATCTCTACAAAGAGAAATCCCAAAAAAGGGTATCTCCAACACAAACAACGCTAGGTCTTCTTCTGTCAGATTCCAGACAATAAAACAGGTAATGAATCCATTCGATCATTCCTACAATAACATATCATTTACTTGATAATCTCATAAGTCTCAATCTTCCTCACATAATACATTCTTAATTAATCTAAATGTATCCTGAAATATTACACGAACGTTGGGACTCTACTCGTAATCATGCATGCAATTCTTCAATGCAGAAGCTCCTTAATGCATGTTTTGATTTTGGTACGTAATTCATTTGCATTCCATAAGCTCCTCAATGTAGGCTCCACGTTGAATTCCACATGCAGCTTGAACCATGCCAAGTTTCACACATAGATTTAAAGGAAATTGCCAATTCTACACACACATATTGTGTTGCAGAGACCTCACACATTGTAATAATTTTTCTTGCTTGGACAACACAACTCTATCATGTAATTGGTCCTCACTTTCCCACACAAGAGTCCATGAATGAAGTGGTCCATATGCAATTTGTAGCTGTCACACAATTACTATCAGCATAATAGAAGTCAAACAATGTTGCAACACTCTTTGCATACATCACACAACTCTTTGCATACAATGCACAACTCTTTGCATACAACGCACACATCTCCAATGGGTGAGATACCACATTGCAACTTCAAATTTTCTCACCTTTGTTTTGATACCAAAAATGATGCAAGTTGTAACTGCGTGCAAATTCTTATCCACAAATTCAAAAATCCGCTCAACAATTACACTCAAAACTCAAATATAATTCATTAAAGATCAAAATATTTACAATATAATATTGGCATGATTGTCATTGGTCATTTACTCATACTCCACCGCTCACACACTCACACACTCTCTATACATTTCATGATTAATATATACAAATATTACATTCAATGAACCTTGTGGGTTTAGATCCACTAAATTAGGATCACTGGACTTGTATAAAGGAAAAATCCACAAAATTGGATTTTTATGACACCTTCCATATTTCCAAAACTAATCCTATCCTAACAACCACGTTTTTCTAAAGCCTTTTTCATATGAGATTTCATAAAATCATAGAGAAATACATCTAACGAATAATACAAACAATTAGAAAGACCCCTACTCTAGTCCAAAATGCACTTTTGACCTGGAAGTTTGGATGATCCCACATCCATCCCTCTCTCTCTTCTCTCCCTCCCTCCTCTCTCTCTCTCTTCAATCCTCCCTCTCCCTCTCTCTTACCTCTCCCTCTCTCTCTCCCCTACCCATCACTCTCTCTCTCTCCACCATCCAACTATGTCACTATCTCCCTCACTCTCTTTTTCCTCCCCCCCCACCCCTCCTCCCCTTTTCCCTCTCTCTCCATGGTAAAGTTTCGGTGGATATCCATGGCTAAAAAACTTGTTATATTGTAAGTATTAAGTTTTTGTGTTTTTTTTTGTAAGCTTGGTAGATCCTTCCATTTTCATTATATAAAAGCAAGTTACATCCACATATGAATAGCTAGGTGGCCTCAACTTGCCCAAAGGAAAACCAAGTCTGTTGTTGGTCACCTAACAACATGATAATTAATCTAGTAGTAAAAATAATAAGTCTTTCTACCCAAGTTATATAAGTTTGTATGGCTTTGCCTTGTCCAAATATTATTTGCCTATGAATGTAAAAAACAACATTTTGGAAATTAAAAGCTAACAATATATAAAATATTCAAAGTTTTTATGTGTTTATTAATTAAATTTAAATCTGGTTATGGAATCAGTATTGGTCCTTGCCAAGGCAAGACTCTAACAAGGCTTAAAATGGATATGAATAAGATATAAAAAAATATACTTACAGAGTTACTTCCCACCATTATTTATGTTTTATTTAACACTTGTGTAGAAGTAAAATTGTAAATGTGTAGACTTTTACCACCAAACAAAATTTATTCAAGTTTTTTTTGCTTAACCAAGCAATTTACTTATCCACTTCATATCTCAATTTATTAGTTACTGCTAAAACAAGACTATGGGATGATTTGTCTATCAACCAATGTAACTTATAATTATTTATGCAATTTTTCCTCGAGCATAATTTCTAACTTGAGATGGAGAGGCTAAGCTAACATGAAAAAAAAATTATATAATAAATTGGATTTTATTATTTTTATGACTTTAACTTTATATATATATATATATATATCTAGATATATATATATATATATTATATATTATATATATATATATATTTGTTAAGCTTGGAAGAACTCTCTCATTTTCGATTTTACATGTCCATTATTCATCCCGCAAAGGGGGGAGGGTAGTACAAGATTCGAACCCAAGATCTCTGGTTCAATGAGACTTCATTCCACGACCATCGCCACTTGAGCTACCTAAGGTGAAGCTTGGTAGAACTCTTTGATTTTTGAGTTTGCATCTCTATTATTCACCTGGCTACGGGGGAGGGTAGCACAAGATTCGAACCCAAGGTCTCTGGTTCGGTGAGACTTCATTTCATGGCCATCGCCACTTGAGCTACCCCAAGCGGACTCTTTAACTTTATATTATTAATTGAGCCAAGATTTAAATGTTTAGACTACAACATCTCCACCTTACTCGGTGCTATATTACTTTTAACATTTTATTATTTTTTTAATTGAGGTGACATATAAATGTTAAATGTTAAACATTTACGCAATGGGGATGCAAGTCAATACTAGCAAGACCAAAATAATGATTTTCTCTAATAAAAGGAAGCAAAGCCTGCCCACATATGTTCTTTTTTGAAGGCAACATTATTGAAGAAGTAAATGAGTACAAGTACCTCGGGATTGATTTCAACAACAAACTTAATTAGGAGGACTGCGGAAAGAAGAGAATTTTGGAGAGTGGAAAGCATTATATGCTCTTCAAAACAGATGTAGAGAGACAAAGTTATGGGATTGGAAAATGATTAAAGTGCTTTTTGGACTCCTAGTTTGTCCAGTGATGCTATATGGGTGTCAATTGTGGGCTAGCAGCACCTCTATCTCAAAATGGAAACAAATTGAGAGAATCAAAAATTGCTTGATCATGAGCAAGTTCAAAATAAAAAGTCAGGTACCTTATGAGATAATGTTGAGTCAAACAGGAGCAACTCCCATCGAAGCAATTGTTATGGTGTGGCTCATAAGATATCTAAAAAAAATTGAGCAAATGGGAGTATGTATATGGCCTAATGTTGTCTTCAATGAAGGCATGAGTGAAATTAAGAAAACATGGATGAGACAAAATTATGGAGGGATGCAAAAATGGAATATCTACCTCAATGCATGTCCCACAAATAGCAAAGAGCTAAAGAATTTTGTTATGGATAAGTTTTGTAAACAGGTATGGGGAAAAGAGTCGGGTAGAAATAAAAAGTACTAGATTGAGGAATTCAACCCTATGTGTGATCTCCAACAAAAAGAGTACATTGGAGCTCAAATTTTGTGGAGGGAAAAGGTTCTTATTGCTCAATTAAGAACCAAATCGCATGAACTTCGATGAGAAACAAGATGGTGGAAAAGGCCTAAAGAAGCTTGGGAAGAACAAGTGTGTACATTTTGCATGTCTGGGGCAGTGGAATCGGAAAAACATTTCATTTGGAAGGTGATGCATTCAAAGACATCAAAGAAAGTTATGGGAATACGTTAGCATCGGTTTCTTGGCATTGTCTTTTCAGCGAGGGGATTAATAGAGGGTTGGGCCAGCTTATCATCAATTTCAATAAGAAAAGGATTGAATTGGAAAAGGTGAAAAAATAGGGAACTGGTGATCCCATAGAATATTTTTAGTTTTGTGGATATTAACAAAAATATCATACTTCCACATCAACTTATATACCTATTTTTAATTAGGGTCGACCTTGACATTAGATTAAATTTGTTAAATGTTAAACATTTACGCTTGAAATCTACCTCACACTGGGTTGTAAAGCGCCTCTCCGCACAATAAAAAAATTACAATCTCTCCAAAAACTTCATCATCATATTTCAACATTAAAGCCAAAACATTAAATAGTTAAATGACATCCTTAATTTTTTATAATTTGAATAAAGGCACATCAATAATAATGTGATTTTTTTATAATTTATTGGATTGGTTTTCCAATAATTTTACAAAAAATCTAATTAGAAATTGGAAACCTTGTAGTTTTGAGTGGTTAAATCTACTTTGCAATTTTAAGTTAAATGCTTCGAGGATTTTCCAGGGAATTGAACCATTTCAACTTCCGAAAATGCAATTTAAATGACAAAAAGTCTAAGTCTCACCAAAGAATAGTGTCACTAAATTTCACCCAAAAAACTAAAAAATCCTCTCACTAATCTAAACCTAAAAGTAGAAATTATAAAATAATTATTATTTTAAAATTGTGGTTATATTTTCCCCAATGGCGGTGGAAGAACAACGACAAGGGAGTACTGGGGAGGGTGCTTGCCACCCCACTGATCCCCTTGATAATTAAGGTAGAGGGAGCGTGGCAATCCTCTACCATGCATGCAAACATGTGATAGTTAAGATTGTTATGCAAAGAACGGTTAAATCCTTAGTTAGGTTTTAGATTGAAGCTATGTTGCGAAGAGAGGTGGCATGTGTCTACTAGAGCCTGAGTCTTTAATCGAGCACTTGGCTTGTAGTGATGTCATGTGGTTATACAGGGTTTGGTCAGTGTCTACAGGATATGGTCATAGATTGCAAACCGAGGTGTGTTCTAGGTGTCCATCTGTAGCATGCGGTTTGCCTTGGTCTCTAGTGTACATTATCTGGGATCCTGGTATTTATCCTTCCCTAAATTTTAGTCTTCAAACAAATTCGAATTAGCTTGAATTAAGAGTTTTTCTTAGCTCATTGAATGGGAAAATGACGCTTACCTATGGAATCTTTGTGTTGGAGTAATGTTATATGGGTAATCCTTCTAGCTTGGTTCCAATTCTTAAATTTTGTTGCACCCAGATGGGTTTTCTCAGCTTTATGGATCATCCATGGGTGCAATGGTGGTTGTGGGGAGTTGTGTTTATTTTGTAGCATTTGAATCTCAGTGTTAATTCAATTCTTGGGCCAGTGTGGCATAAGAAGAAGTTTGCAATTTGATATTTAGTCCACTTGGCCTTTCTGTATTGTCTGTTGTCTGGAGGTTCTTGTATTTTATTCTTTGTGGCTGCGAGGACTCAAGTTTCATCTTGGCCAGTGGGCATCTACATTGTCATATTAGCATGGTAGTTGGGGATTGTAGCTTGGCTGGAATACGCCATGTCAATGGGTTGTTTCTATTCCATTGATTTGGCCCGGTCGAAGGGTCCTGTGGGTAGGCTGGAATTGTTTGAATTTGTCTTGTAATTCTCGCAAATTTACAGTCAATCACTCTGCAAAGAAGTTCTTAATGTTGCATGAACACAACACGATAAGAAGGGGGGTTAGGGAATGAGGGCAAGCTAATCACCCACACATAAAGGCTCTTGACCAAGGCGAGGTTGTAAACCCAAATCCTATAAACCCTCATAGGTTTCTTGATCCTGACCCTGGGTAGGACAACCCTAGAAACCAACTTCATCAACTCAAAAAACTCCTGCAACAACTTAGTAGGGAAAAGCATGATGATAACAATGTGGCCATTTGTTTTATGAATGACCTCTAGAGAAATTAATGGTACATGTAGGATAGGTTAGTGAGTATCCCATGGGGGCAGTGGCATCTTTAAGAAATGTTAGATCACTTAGAAGGTAGAATGGCCCACATGGAAAAACATGTTCAATGTGAGTTCCAACCTCTGTCATCTCCTGGTTCAAATCTAGATAATCCTGCTCCAATAATATCCTATGATGCATAATGCATTTAGGCTGCTTTCTAATTTTGTTGTTCTTTTGGGCTTACATTCCTTATAGGTTTTGGTCATCCAAGTTTCTCTGGCAATGTGCTATGTTTTTGGGAAATTACTTACTGGCCAATAAATTTGGTAAGCGTGAGGCCAATATGATTTGTTAAATTGTACTTCATGACGTAATCTTTTCTAACTAAAAAAAAAAAAAAAAACTTATTTACAAAAAATTGTGTTTTAATTTATTTTTATTCAAAAAAATAATACTTTATTTTATTTACATGTAGTTTAATTTAATAAATGAAATGACCTTTTACATACCAATTTTTCTTGTTAATTTTAACCAAAATCCGATAGAGATATTTAAAAACTTGAGTTTAAGTTGTTTAATCTGTAGAATTCGAGTACCCCTGGGAATTTTCAGGGTGTTGAATGCATTTATGCATTCAAATATGTATTTTAAACAACAAAAATCACAATTTTTTTGTTTTTGTAAAGTTTGGCAGGACCTTTCATTCTCTATTCATAATAGGCAAATTTACACCACATAGATTGGCTAGGTGGCCTCAACTTGCCCAATGGGAAACCAAATCTGCTGGCCACCTATCCTCATTGTAAGCCATCCAAAAACAATAAAGTTTAAATCTTTCTAACCAAGCTATATATGTCTCTATTTCATGACCAGACTCAATATTTCTATCTGCACATATACTTGCATGACGAAAAGAATGTTAACCACATATACAACAAAAGTAAACATGAGAAATTGACTAGCCCTTCTGTTCCTCTGAGGCCAATTCCATTGGTGTGGGATCCTTAACAGTTGCTCTAGGAATCTCTGATAGTTTCAGGATGCATGGAATGTGTCTTTTGATTATGTCTAGCCTAATATCCTGGTTATGGAGTTGGAATTGAATTTTCTACAGATCTTGTTTGTAGCTCGACATACCTTGGAGAGAAACTACCATATCCACCGATATTTGTTCCATGGGCTTACCAAGCATGATTTTTATTAGACAGTAGAAGTACAATGTCTACTTAGATTGTGTTATCCCGCCTCTGGTGTTCCCAGGATCCGGGACAAGTGTCTTCCAATTTTCCATATCCTCCTCTGTCTCACTGCCCTACTTAATTTCCTCTTCTCCTTCCTCTAACAAATTCTGGATGCCTTCATCCGTGCCCTCGTGACATGCCTCAACAACTTCACTAATAAGATGCTTTACTGATTTCCTTCCTCTACAAGGCTCCGACGTGCTCGGTGTCCTTATCCTTTCTGGGCTCTCGACCCTGTCTTCCACATCCGCAACCTCTCATAGGTCGAGCCATGTCAACGATGCCCGAAACCTGTTCACGACAAGAATTTGTTAACCAAAATCAACTTGACATACTATGGCATTGGTTGCTTCCATGAATTGAATTATCGGTGTCATCAGCCTCTCCATGCTTCTCCCTTTTCCTTTAACTATTGATACTGGAGCCATAATGGGCAGAGAGCCAGTCCTTAGAAAGGGTTGATGTCCAAATCCCTTTTTTCATCTCACACCTCCACCCCAGTGCCTCTCATACGCTGTAAGGTTGGCAATCCCTGGCCAAGGCCATGCAAGTGAGCCCAGCCTCAGACTGACAGGTTTCCATCCGTGAATTTCAACCCCTTTCCCATCTACCCAGTAAACTAGAGTAATACAACTATCATTTTCATGCCTAATGTCCCCCTTAAGGGCCCTAGCAGTTCTCTCAACGCGGGAGTTTCTCACAGTACCCCAACAATTGCAGTGGTTTCGACAGTAGGGCCAAGCTCCGATACAACATATCAATCGACCTTCACTTCCCTCAGCATTAGACTCATAGCCTCTGCCTACTTGACCCCATCGACCTGCCCCACTCAACCCTCGGTGTGTTGTACCCAAGTTCCTAATGCCAAACAACGTAAGGTCAATACAGCTAGAGGCAAAGTCGATACCCGACAAGCGCAGTACATAAACATATAGTCAAACCATTACAACCATTCACCTCTTCCATTTCCCCCAACACTTCCCCTAATTACCATTCCCATTTACCCCCCTCTCCCCTAAGTATAAACCCAACCAGGTCATCATTGCATAGGAGGCGAAGAACCAAGAAACATACCTATTACCAATTTTAGACCATCTCCAAGCTTGATGCCTTGGATGTTGACTCCCTCCCTTTCCCCTGCCCCAGTGCCTTCATCCGCAAGAAAACTCACCAGCCTAACCCACCTATCTGCCCTTTGCTTCAATAAATCATGTCGCTTCACTATCGTCTCTACCACCTTTCCCACCACCCCTGCATGCACTCATGCCAAGGACCACCACACCCATCACTTTGAGCGTGTAAGTGGTGGTGGTACGTAAATCATATGTACACCTTATTACTTTCCGCAGGCATTTCTAGCCACCGGCATGCCAGGCATTTCTAGCCACCGGCATGCACCCTGATCAGGGTCAACAAAAATCACAATCTTGCTTGAAATTATATCGCCAAATTCCCATAAAAAAAATTCATTTCATCTATAAATTAGATTATGTCTTTTATTTATCTAAATTAATGATAATTATTAATGTTCACTTATAATGACTAATGTTTATTAGGACAATTTAAGAGAAAAGGTTTCATTTTCAACCATAGAAAGATGATTAACTTTTTTATTTCATGGAAAATTAACCAACATCAAATTTCATTATAAAGTTTATAATAATTTTTTTAATATTATTTATTTCCTTTTTTACATTAATAAGTGAAAGAAATATTTTCTTATTTTTGGGTTAGTCACCTTCTTACAATATTTTAATTTTCTTTTTTTCTTTGGTTTGTTAGCACATGATACTTTTCCCTAAATTTAATGTAGTAATATTTTTCCTTACGTTTTAATGTATTAATGTTTTTAATACTAGTCTAGATCCATCTTAACCCTAGATATATCAAGCATCGAAAGGGATCAATTATCTTGAGATGCAAACCTCTTTTAAAGTGAAAAGAGATTAGATCTCTCTCAGTGCTTGATAGATCCAGGGTTAAGATGGATCTAAGATGGTTTTTATATACACATACCATATCTAGGTTGGATCCCTCTCTCTCTCTCTCTCTATCTTCTCTCCTCTCTCTCTCTCTCTCTCTCTCTCTCTCTTCCTCTCTTTTCCTTGATCTCTCTCCCTTCCTCTCTCTTCCTTGATCTCTCCCCCTTCCTTTCCCCCATCTCTCTCTCTACCCTCCAACTCTGTCACTATCTCCCTCCCTCTCTCCTTCTCTCTCCCCTCCTTTCTCCCCCCTCCATCTCTATGTCTCCCCCTCTCTCTTCCCTTTCTCTCTATCTTCCTTCCTCTCCTCTCTCCCTCTCTCTCTATCTCTACCTTGTCACTATGTCTTTCTCTACCTCTATCTCTCCCTCTCTCACCTCTCCTCTCTATCTTCCCTCCTCTCCTCTCTCCCTCTCTCTCTATCTCTACCTTGTCACTCTGTCTCTCTCTACCTCTATCTCTCTATGTATTTGTGCTTCCCTCCCTCTCTCTCCCCCTCCAAATCTATCTTTCTCTCCCTCCCTTCCTCTCTCTCTTCATTCCTCTCCCTCTCTCTTACACCTCCCTCTATCTCTCCCCTACCCATCACTCTCTCTCTCTTTACCCTCCAGCGTTGTCAATATCTCCCTCACCATCTCTCTCTCTTTGCCCTCCAGCATTGTCACTATCTCCCTCATACTCTCTCTCTCTCTCTGTGCCCTCCAACTTTGTCACAATCTCCCTCACTCTCTCTTTCTCCCCCCCCCTCCTCCCCGCTCTCCCTCTCTCTCTCCTCCATCCACCCACATGATAGAGAATTTTCACTCTATGTAATTTTTTTTTTCTCAATTGGTCTACTCCTATATTCATACAAAAAAGTTACAGCGAGGCCACTGCCTCGAGAGTTCATGCCATGAAGTTGGCATAGAGCAAAAAAAACTTGACATCTTGACTGTGGAACCGGCAAAAAGACTTACATCAGAGAAATTAGTTTCAAGGAACATTGAACATTCTAGAAAGACTAAAAAAACTGACCCATACAACAATACCGGATTGAGTTAAACATTGCTGTTTCAAGAACCGATTTTGACATAAACAAACCCCGACCTGTATCATAGACAAAAACCTGAAACAGGCATGAACACTGAAAGTCGAAAAGGAGGTGAGCCTCGTCTTTGGAGGCAGAACCAAAAAACCAGAGGCGCTGACTGGTTCAATATTCATCTGAGGTTGACGGTTGTTCCTCCACAATTCGGCACCCAAATTGACCTGAGTCCATGGAGTCAGAAGAATGGACAACAGATCTTGAAGGCTCTCCTCTCGCGGGCTCACTTGGGCCAACATTGGCTTCAGTGTGCATAGTAGGCATGCCTTCGGTGACATGGCATGGGGTGGCAATTTGACTTGCCAACCACTGTTCCGCAGGAACCCCATGTTGAACAGCTCCTGAACCCATGGCATTCTCACATTTTTCGATTGTCACAAAGACGATGAAGGAGGAATTTGCCAGAGAACATGGAATTCGGAAGCGGGCTGTGGGGTGTGCGTGATGCATACAGGCTTCACCTCTAGCTTGCCCCCTTCCCCTGCCCTTGCTACTTCTGGTGGCTGGACAGACTGATGCATCCTTAGAGGGGTCCAGAGTGGTGGAGGAGTGCTGGTGGGTGGCTCGACCACGTGAACCATCGCGCCTGCTTACCATTCTCAGCCTTTCTCTTGGTATTTTTATGGGATGAGGATTAATAAACGGAGGAGGGATGGCAGAGAAACCACCGAGGGGTGTGTGCACAGAGAGAGCCGAAGACTGAGCCCGAAAAAAGATGTGAGCATCAGGAACCAGAGCTGAATGGAGGCCGGAGATGGTGAAGGCACATATAGCCCAGCAGAGACAGACCAATAGGGAATAACTTTCAGCAAGTACCAGAGCCGACGGGAAGCAGGTGGACGAGCTATCGCTCGGAGAGTTGCCCGGAACAACAGCTATGCAGATTAAACTAAGTGCCATCACGCCAAGAACCAAAAGCAGGGAAGGCAGTGTTAATGTTGCCATAAATGGGTTTGTACGAGGCCAGCTTTCCAGCCCATGACGCTTACACCTGGCGCAGTTGGGCTGCCACTTGCCCACCTTGCGTGCCTCCATCGTACCTCTATGCCTGTGAATCACACGCATCCGGGACACTCTATGTAATTAATATTATATGTAGTGTCTAAAATATTTTACATTTTAACTTTTTTATTGTGAAATTAGTTATGGTTTTTGGCATGTGGTATTAATAAGCCATGGTAATGGCCCATGGTATTGTAACGAAACCTATTTACAAGTTAATAATACCCATGGTAAAGTCGGGGTGGATATCCATGGTTAAGAAACTTGTTATATTGTAAGTTTATTGTAAGTATTAAGTTCTTCTATGGTTATTAATTAAATTTTAAGTATGGTTATGGAATCATTATTAGTCTGGGCCAAGACAACACTCTAGCAATGGTTAAGAAACTTGTTATATTGTAAGTTTATTGTAAGTATTAAGTTCTTCTATGGTTATTAATTAAATTTTAAGTATGGTTATGGAATCATTATTAGTCTGGGCCAAGACAACACTCTAGCAATCCATTTGTGTGTTCATCGCTATTAGTTTAACATTGACCAATGCAAATTATAATGTTTAACTTTGAAAACTAAATATTTTTTTTCAATATTATTAAAAAAAAATTCAAACATTTCTTTGAAACATAGCCAAGGCCTTGTTGCAACATTTGCACAATGTAATGCCATGTGGATAACTCGTTCATATATTTTATACCATAATTTATGGATATGGTTGCAACATTCATGCATGATGTCACATATTTACCATCAATGACTTCCCACCATAATTTAAGCAAGCCTTTGCATAGAAAAAGGATAGGAACAAGATGTAAACAAGAGTTACTTCCAACCATTATTTATGTTTTCTTTAGCACTTATGTAGAAGTAAAATTGTAAATGTGTAAGCTTTTACTACCCACCAAAATTTATGCAAGTTTTTCTGCTTGAGCAAGCAATTTACTTATCCACTTCACATCTCAATTTATTAGTTACTGCCAAAG
>APFE030964570.1:0-25477 GCA_000404065.3 Pinus taeda | reverse complement strand
AAGATCAGATTGCAGAGGATATTATCCAATATGAATATGAAGGGCATTTATTGGAGATGCAAGCCCCAGCTAACAAACGAGGCTGGCTTGGGACTTCCACTGTCCAATCAGCGAGTCAAGCGTGTTTGCGCTTTCAAAGAAAAGGAGATCATGTCTGTCCAATGGGCAAAGGGTAGAAACCCAGGTCTCTTTGACTGTCTTTCCGAGAATCGGATCTTGTCTTGATTACCAAATCGGATGTTATAGAGTCGGATGTTACAGAGTTGTTGCCCTCTCAAGCTAGGTAGCTAATAATAGATCACTGCCAGCTGACTTGGTAGAAGTCTTTATGGTCGATGGACAAGCCACCAAAGGAGGCGAGCCGCTGTGATGGACTTAGTTGTGCATTTAATTAATTGTAGGTTAAAGTGAAGTTATGGACAGACTTGAAGTGAACAGGCATAGTCTGGCTGCCATAACCACTGTATAGTCTATGTATCCATGTGTCATTTAACCTTCAGAATTCATGGGGATTCTATGAACATATGCACAAATTACAAGCAAGAAATAACCATAATTAGGTGAACACTTTGAAGGATATATACACAGAAATGTGGGCTTCAGAGAACTGGGAAGTTCACACCACTAAATATATAGTACACCTTATTGGATCTATAAGAGAGAGCACAGAGGTACGGATTCATTCATTGAGTCTTGAATCAGCAGCTAGCAGTTTAGGGGCATTTTCATGTAGCACATTGTTTTCATGTTCAGAATTAATAAAGGTAGTGACAGGTTTTGACAGTCCCTTACTGAAATCTGTCTGCCACGAGTTGGGAAACTTGTACAAACATCCTCCCGCACCGCAGATAGTCTATTTACATACATTCCGTTGATCCAACCAGTAACACGTAATCCAGATCCACCAGTAGCATCTAAGTAAGCAACATACCTTCCAGCAACCGCTTCAGTCGTTTCTGTTGTAGCCTTTGCTTGCCTTGATGTTGATGCCTACCTATAGCTTTCCCCATGCCTTGATAGGGTGGTATCGCTCTCTAAATGCTGGGTCTGGAGCCCTATACCATGAATACACGTAGTAAGTTAGGAATGTTATGACCCCTTACTAACACACAAGGCCAACAAAAAAAGCACAATTGACAACTCAGACTTTGGACACAACTATGATTTAATGTGATAATCAAAGTCGCATGGAAGTCTATAGAGATCTAGTATTTCACAATCAATCTAAAGACACTGAGATCAAGGATACGGTTTACAGATAGGGGTGAACCAAAAATACAGCGCATTAGATGGTGTATTTTATCCAAAATTCAGATATTTTGTTTCTCTACAGCTAATCTACACTTCCACAATATCTGTTTTGAAAAGGAAAAGTTTCGATTGGTAATTCATAAGAATTTTGTTTTCAGACAAATAATGAACACAGAGAACAATCAGAATTAACAGAGGAATCCTGCGCGGGTGCAGCACTTGTCCAAAAATTAGGAATCAGAGTATGGGACTTTAAGCAATTGCTTGCAAATCCTTTTGATAAACCCTAGTACACCTTATTGGATCTATAAAAGAGAGCAGAGAGGTATCGACTCATTCATTGAGTCTTGAATCATCAGCTAGCAGTTTAGGGGCATTTTCATGTAGCACATTCATGGTTCTGCAATATGTCGAACAGAGCGGCAAATCATTGACATCTTAACTAAGCCACTTGCAAAAGGGAAACTCAAGATGTTCAAATAGAAATTTGGTGTGCTGGAGAACACCATTATCAGTAAGACGATTGTTGGTGAAAGTATCTCCAATAATCTTCTACACAAGTAGATCCACCCAGCTGTTCAAGGAGGCATATCACTCTTGAGCTATAGAAAAGAGCGCTCATACAGGCCCACCAACTTTAGCCACCACCAACTAATCTGAGAGGCATGTGTGGCCATTTGCTAAAATCATAGTACAAACAAAGACAGCAATAAGCACGTCAAACTTTTGGAATGTGCTAAGTCAATTAGCAGAAAACGTTAGCCACGTCAAACTTTTGGATTGTGCTAAGTCAATTAGCAGAAAACGTTAGCCAGCGATGGGCATTTCTGTCAAACTTTTGAAATGTACCAAGCCTAAAGTGCGCACCGGACAGTGAATAGCAGAAGAACAAAGTGGCTTTAAATCAGAAGTATGTGTTCTGCTAAGTTGGTGCTTTGCTAGGTGGTTGAAGTGTCGTAGTGTAGGGAAAACTATGGAGCATCTTAAGGCTGTTAGAAGGGCAGCAAGAAGGACTCTCTGTTTTGCCCTAGGGATTTCCTAAACTTGCTTAGGGATAAATTGTTGAATGGAAAAATAATATCTTTGTGGCTTTTCATGTTCACAATTAATAAAGGTACTGACAGGTTTTGACAGTCCTTTACTGAAATCTGTTTTCCACGAGTTGGAAAACTTCTACAAACATCCTCCCGCACCCCAGATAGTCTATTTACATACATTCCCTTGTTTACCATTTCAAGGGCACTCACTTGCAAGAAAGAACTAGACAGACTTGGAGCCCTATACCATGAATACATGTAGTGAGTCGGGAATGTTATGACCCCTTACTAACACACAAGTCCAACAAAAAAAGCACAATTGACAACTCAAACTTTGGACACAACTATGATTTAATGTCATAATCAAAGTCGCATGGATGTCTATAAAGATCTAGTATTTCACAATCAATCCAAAGACACTGAGATCAAGGGTACGGTTTAGAAGGGAGCCATGGTTCTGCAATATGTCCAACATAGCGACAAGTCATTGACATCTTAACTAAGCCACTTGCAAAAGGGAAATTCAAGATGTTCAAATATGAAGAATGTTTCAACATGCGCCTTATGATATCAACCAACTAAATCTATATTTGTAGGCACTGGCACTATGTAAACTTTAATGGGTTATGGAACTTCACAATGGAATGCTACCATAGCCTCTACTAGTGTATTAATTGAATTAACCAAATTAATTGTAAAAGTTGTCAATTTAAGGTCCAACGAGCCCTTACCAATGCCTATATGACTCGACCAGCTTCCTTTCATGAGTCTCTATTGCACCGATACAGTTGTTTGACTACCACAAATGTTAATTTTGAAGAACTTTGAAACTCTTTCAAAAATATACAAAAGTAGAGGAATCACAAGTATGCAGATAGCTCAAATGGGGGTAATGCAACAATTCAAATTTGCATTTTCTAAAACATTCTTGGCTTAATACTGGGAAAAAACAATGACTATGGATGTAGATCCGCCTTTAATAGGGGATATACTAGACTAATGGGTTATGGAACTTCACAATGGAATGCTAGCATAGCCTCTACTAGTTTATTAATTGAATTAACCAAATTAATTGGAAAAGTTGTGAATTTAAGATCCAACGAGCCCTTCCCAATGCCTATATGACTCGACCAACTTCCTTTCATGAGTCTCTATGGTTACCAATCTAGAGGTATCCTTGCATCCAAAGTGAGTTTGAGTGCAAGTTGACTTGAGAGAACTCAAGCAAGTGGAACACCTACCTTCTGGGGGTGTATCCCTCTTGTATTGGTGAGAAATTGTGATTAATCTTACAGATTTCAAGCTTGGCAGATTTGATTTTCAGCAGCAGTGTTTCTCAAATCTACAGCTCATTAGATGGTGTATTTGATCCAAAATTCATATATTTTGTTTCTCTACAGCTAATCTACACTTCCACAATATCTATTTTGAAAAGGAAAAGTTTCGATTGGTAATTCATAAGAATTTTGTTCTCAGACAAATAATGAACACAGAGAACAATTAGAATTAACAGAGGAATCCTGCGCGGGTGCAACACTTGTCCAAAAATTAGGAATCAGAGGATTGGAATAATATCGACGCCTGACTTTTAGAATCATATTGTCGAATTGTAGAATGAAACAAAACCACCAAGTTTGCTGTAAATTTAATGACCACATTGCTAGCAGATAGTATCATCAAATATTGAGGCTATAATGCCAAATAATGAGTCAATTTTAACACAATTTCATTATATCAGCACTTTATGGGACTTTAAGCAATTGCTTGCAAATCCTTTTGATAAACCCTATTACACCTTATTGGATCTATAAAAGAGAGCAGAGAGGTATCGATTCATTCATTGAGTCTTGAATCAACAACTAGCAGTTTAGGGGCATTTTCATGTAGCACATTCATGGTTCTGCAATATGTCGAACAGAGTGGCAAATCATTGACAACTTAACTAATCCACTTGCAAAAGGGAAATTCAAGATGTTCAAATAGCAATTTGGTGTGCTAGAGAACACCATTATCAGTAAGACGATTGTTGGTGAAAGTATCTCCAATAATCTTCTACACAAGTAGATCCAGCTGTTCAAGGAGGCATATCACTCTTGAGCTATATAAAAGAGCGCTCATACAGGCCCACCATCTTTAGCCACCACCAGCTAATCTGAGAGGCATGTGTGGCCATTTTCTAAAAGCATAGTACAAACAAAGACAGCAATACGCACGTCAAACTTTTGGAATGTGCTAAGTCAATTAGTAGAAAATGTTAGCCACATCAAACTTTTGGAATGTGCTAAGTCAATTAGCAGAAAACGTTAGCCAGCGATGGGCATTTCTGTCAAACTTTTGAAATGTACCAAGCCTAAAGTGTGCACTGGACAATGAGTAGAAGAAGAAGAAAGTTGCTTTAAATCAGAAGTATGTGTTCTGCTAAGTTGGTTCTTTGCTAGGTGGTTGAAGTGTCGTAGTGTAGAACAAACTGTGGAGCATCTTAAGGTTGTTAGAAGGGCAGCAAGAAGGACTCTCTGTTTTTCCCTAGGGATTTCCTAAACTTGCTTAGGGATAAATTTTTGAATGGAAAAATAATATCTTTGTGGCTTTTCATGTTCACAATTAATAATATCTTTGTGGCTTTTCATGTTCACAATTAATAAAGGTAGTGACAGGTTTTGACAGTCCTTTACTGAAATCTATTTGCCACGAGTTGGAAAACTTCTACAAACATCCTCCCGCACCCCAGATAGTATATTTACACACATTCCCTTGTTTACCATTTCAAGGGCACTCACTTGCAAGAAAGATCTAGACAGACTTGGAGCCCTATACCATGAATACACGTAGTGAGTCGGGAATGTTATGACCCCTTACTAACACACAAGGCCAACAAAAAAAACACAATTGACAACTCAGAATTTGGACACAACTATGATTTAATGTCATAATCAAAGTCGCATGGATGTCTATAAAGATCTAGTATTTCACAATCAATCCAAAGACACTGAGATCAAGGATACGGTTTAGAAGGGAGCCATGGTTCTACAATATGTCCAACATAGCGGCAAGTCATTGACATCTTAACTAAGCCACTTGCAAAAGGGAAATTCAACATGTTCAAATATGAAGAATGTTTCAACAACACGTTATGATATCAACCAACTAAATCTATATTTGTAGTCACTGGCACTACGTAAACTTTAATGGGTTATGGAACTTCACAATGGAATGCTACCATAGCCTCTACTATTTTATTAATTGAATTAACCAAATTAATTTGAAAAGTTGTCAATTTAAGGTCCAACGAGCCCTTACCAATGCTTATATGACTCGACCAGCTTCCTTTCATGAGTCTCTATTGCACCGATACAGTTGTTTGACTACCACAAATGTTAATTTTGAAGAACTTTGAAACTCTTTCAAAGATATACAAAAGTAGAGGAATCAAAAGTATGCGGATAGCTCAAATGGGGGTAATGCACCACTTCAAATTTGCATTTTCTAAAACATCCTTGGCTTAATACTTGGAAAAAACAATGACTATGGATGTAGATCCGCCTTTAATAGGGGATATACTAGACTAATGGGTTATGGAACTTCACAATGGAATGCTAGCATAGCCTCTACTAGTTTATTAATTGAATTAACCAAATTAATTGGAAAAGTTGTGAATTTAAGATCCAACGAGCCCTTCCCAATTCCTATATGACTCGACCAGCTTCCTTTCATGAGTCTCTATTGCACCGATACAGTTGTTTGACTACCACAAATGTTAATTTTGAAGAACTTTGAAACTCTTTCAAAGATATACAAAATGCCTATATGACTCGACCAGCTTCCTTTCATGAGTCTCTATTGCACCGATACAGTTGTTTGACTAGCACAAATGTTAATTTTGAAGAACTTTGAAACTCTTTCAAAGATATACAAAAGTATAGGAATCACAAGTATGTAGATAGCTCAAATGGGGGTAATGCACCACTTCAAATTTGCATTTTCTAAAACATTCTTGGCTTAATACTTGGAAAAAACAATGACTATGGATGTAGATCCGCCTTTAATAGGGGATATACTAGACTAATAGGTGGTATACTAGACTAATAGATGGCTCTTTCCCAAAGGATTATTTTTTACTTTCCAACTCCAACTCCAATTGGTTGAGTAGCTAATTTATCACCTTCTAAACTATTAATAATTTCAATATCGAATTCAACAACAGTGTATTGTGCCATATAGAAACCAGTGAAGGCACATCATAGTTCTCAAGGAGGCATATCACTCTTGAGTTATAGAAGAAAGGGATCATACAGGCCGACCAGCTTTAGATAAGGCATCCACCACCACCAGCTAATCTGAGAGGCATGTGTGGCCAGATAAAAAGAGACTATTGTAAATTCTATTTCTGAGTTTGACTTAGGATAAAGGAAATTGTATTCCTAAGTTTGAGTCACTTGCAAACCTTTTTAATAAACCCTAGTACACCTTATTGGGTCTGCAAGAGAGAGCACAGAGGTATGGATTCATTCATTGAGTCTTGAATCAACAGCTAGCAGTTTAGGGGCATTTTGATGAAGCACATTGTTTTCATGTTCAGAATTAATAAAGGTAGTGACAGGTTTTGACAGTTCTTTACTGAAATCTGTTTGCCACGAGTTGGAAAACTTCTACAAACATCCTCCCGCACCCCAGGTAGTCTATTTACATACATTCTGTTGTTTACCATTTCAAGGGCACTCACCTGCAAGAAAGGACTAGACAGACCTGGAGCCCCCTGTCTATTTATTCCCTAATGCAACCCATACAAAAAACACCACTAGTAAATTATTCCACAGTTCGCGTAGTGTAATATGCTTAGCTCAAAAACGAGTCACTTAGTTTTTAAATGACTACTTAGTTCAAAATAGTAATCTTGAATGACTAATTAGAGAAGAAGCCAGTTATTTCTTGAATAAATAAGTAGTTCAAAAAAGTAATCAGATAAGAACACAAGTTCAAAAACAATGATCAGATAAGAATACAAATATATTATATGGATATCCAGTTCTTGAATGACTACTGAGCTCCAAACAAAAATTCTTCACAAGCTTATGACAAAAATTCATACTTCCAGTTCTTCTCAAGCAGCATGTTACAAAGGGTAAAATAAGTCATTCTGTACGCACAATGACATCCGAACTATCCAACAGGAAGCTGCTGCGTACATGGAAATCTCGTAAGCTGTACGTAACATCAGTAATGTCTTCTAGATATTTTTCAGATGTCAGTCCTGTTAGAGATGGACAAAGTTCTAAAAGCAAATTGCCTTTTAGGATGCACTTGTACTGAACATTTGCTTCTGTTTGGATGATGCAATGCAATTGTAAACAACATCAATATTTGGTTAACTCTTGACATGTGGAACAATTAAGTTGATCTGTGGAAACTGTTCCAAATGTGTCTGCTAGAACAGAGCAATTGTTGCAGATTGTAACAAAAGGTTCTGCATGTATATCTGCTATCGTTAACATTCTTTTAACCTGCTTCATGTTGCAGTACAGTTTTAAGGTTAGATATTGTAATAAAAAAATACTAGGAGGACGATAAATGAAAGAGCATAATTTAGGAAAATAGGTTGCAGTACAACTTTAGCGTTAGATATTGTAATAAAAAACATAATTTAGAAGAATAGCAAATAATTTAGCAAAACAACAAATAAAGAATTAGAAATTATATTTTGTGAACTAGGAAACAACCTTTGTTGTCGACATAGTTAGTTTGCTGAGGTCTGCAAGTACTCGGTTCGAATTGACAGCTGTTATGAAGGTGGATTTGCATGTGCGTAGAGATCCGTACTCTTTTCCTCTGACAAGATTCCGAAACAACACCATTGGTGCTTCTTGTTTTGAAATTTGTTTTTGTATTGATTTGAAAATTGGTTGAAATGTAGCGAAAAGATAAACCTGCATTGCAAAATGTACCAAGTGTTAACACTAATGCAATTGCTTCTACGTAAATGTAAAAAAGTATAAATGGTTGAGTTTGTATATACCGTAACTTTGACTTTTTGAGATTGGACATCCTTGATATTTAGGACATATTGACCAGCTATTTCTTTAGCTGATGTTACAAGACTAGCTACTGTACCGATTGCAAATCCAGTTGTGTTTGTGAGTTGGCTAATAGTGCTTGTCGGTACAAATGTGTATTGCGTACACACGGCTGGGATAGTTTCTATGATGCTTTTGTCATGTAACACTAATATGCAGCTACAGTCTCCATGGTCATAAACTATTTTGGGAGAGACCTTAAAATCTCTTATGCAGATTCCTTGGCCGACTACAAGTTTTTCCTCGGCAGTAGGAATGAGATTATGTGGTACATTCAGTGTGATTGCCATATTCCCTTTGCTATCCACTAGGTCAGCACGTAACAATTGAATGCCGTGTATTTGATCAACCATTGTTTTATAAATGACAAGAACGTCCCCGTGAAAGATTCTTCCCGGTTTCAGGATTTTCAATTCCTGTATTGTGATTGGAGTGCATAGTTCATTGTTGGAGCTTATTTCAGATTTATTTTCATGTTTTTGCCTGTAGAACAATATTAAAAAGAATCTAAATTAGCATAATGTTTGTATTATGAAACTTGTAAGAAAAGATTTAAAGGTTATTTAGTTTCTTTTTCTCAGTTTCTGAGACGCTGGAAGTTTCTGGGAGAGCGCAAGCCTCTGGAGCAGTCCCTAGAGCAGTGGTTTCTTCGTGTTGTCTTTTCATGTTAGTTACTTGTACACATATGAGTGCAAGCTATTAGGTTTATAAGAAAAATGTGTTCTATGTAATTCTAGATCTGTGCATAATACTATTCTCTGTGTTGTTACCTTAATTAGTTTATGCAAAGTGTTGAAAGGTAGCTGCAAGGCATAGAATTTTAGTTGGATATGAAGTTTAGCAAATTGTAGAGAAACTTGTGTACCAGTGCTACATTGATTTTGCAGTGAGAAAAGCAAGAGTGCAAAAAGGTGGAAAACATAGCAAATTGTAGAGAAACCTGTTTACCAATGCTAGATTGATTTTGCCGTGAGAAAGCCAAAAGTGCAAAAAAAATTGTTGTGGGTAAACCAAAAGTACAAAAAGTGGGAAATATAGCAAATTGTACAGAAACTTGTATACCAATGCTACATTGATTTTGCAGTGAGAAGGCCAAAAGTGCAAAAAAGTGGAAAACATAGGTTTTGTTTTATGGCATGTTTAACAGATTGCAGAGGAAAGGATCGTTAGGGCTGTAGTAGCGCATAGAGTATGCCATGATCATACCAATATGCCCATGTTACATTTATTTCACATTGTTTTATAGGCAAAGTTGTCCAGATATGGTCTATTATTGTTTTCCATTGCGGAGATAGTTTTCTTGTTATTTCTTGTAAGTTTTCCATTTCCATAAATTGTACAAAGTTTTTGCTGTGAGTTGTTTGTTGTTTGATGTGAATGTTGAGATCACCAATAACTAAAAAAACGCAATTAGTATATGTTGTTTGCGATCTTGCTTCCTTTATTATATGCATTATCGTGGATACTTGTTCAAATGGTGTTGCATAAATGTTCATTAAGCAAATCGGCTGCTGAAAGTACATGTCAATTAGGGTAAGCTCTATTTTGTTTTTGCAAAATGTCTTTATTGCCTTAATAGGTATTTTTTTGTTTATGAAAGTAAGAATTCCATGTGTCGAATGTGCAATGGAAAAATTGAATGATAAGAATTCTTTGTCTACTGGCAGAATGTAGAGATGAGTTTCTTGAAAACAAAGGATCATATTTTCCATTAAGTCATTGTGGTGAATCACGTCACTAAGGTGTGCACGTAGACTACGTGTGTTTAGACTTGCAATTGACAAAACATCCTTGTTATCAGATTTCTTCTTTGCGAATTCTAGTTTCCATGCAGCAATTTTTTCTAGCCGTGCCATTTCATTGATTATCTTGTTTTTGATATGGAAGTTTTGTTGTGTCAGTTTGTTAATCAAGTATAGTGACTCGATAGTTCTAACACGTGATAATGCAGTGTAGACTAGACCATGTTTTGTGACACCAGTTGGGTCAAATGCAAGTTGATATAATGTCAACCCTTGTGTTCGGTGTATTATTCGTGCACAGGCTAATTGGATTGGAAATTGTTTGCGAATTATAATTTGTAATTTTTTATGAGAAATTGCTAGCGATTTTGCAATTCGAAGGATTTGTGTCTAATTTGGCAATATATTTATGTCGTATAGTTGTTTGAATTTGTTTCTTTGTTGTTTGCCAATTTCTGTGTATTGTAATTTCCTGCATATAGTTCAACTAACATGTTTTGTTTAACTGTGATTGTTGATGGCAATGAGATTTCTTTATCAAAAGCAAAATAGCTCGATCCAGGAGTCTCGTAGTTATCAATTGCAAGTAGCGTTATTTGTTCTCCCTCTGTTAGAGAAAGCATTTTTGCATTGTGATTATGGACATCTTTGTTTCGATAGAAAATGTATGGGAAAACTAGTCTTAAAGGTGCCATCCTGTAACAGTTATTGTTTACATAAGAAATATCTTGATCTGTTTGCGTGTTTAATCTCATCCTATTTAGTACATCGATGAACAATGGGTCTTTTTGGCGCATTGTTGTGTGCAATTGATAAAATTTTAATTTCTCTGGTCAAAAGTCGTATGCAATTGTGTTTTTGTGGATTTTTGGGTTTTCAAAGATTAGAGAATCTCTGACTGGGTTCGCCTGGTAAAGATCACCAGAGAATATGATGTCAACATTAGCAAAGTATGAAGTTGGTGTGTGTAAGATTTGTCGGAGTCGCTTATCAATTTGATATAGTGTTGTTGCACCAACAAGCGATGCCTCGTCTATTAGGAGTACATGCAATTGTTGGAAATGCTTCGACAATGTGTCTAATTTTTCATTGTTTAGCGACGGGCAATCTGCTTTGTTAAAGGGAAAATAGAATGCAGAATGCAATGTCACACCATCAGCATTAATGTAAGCTTTTCCCTTGTGTGCAGTGATTATTCCTATTAGTTGTAATGGGTTATAAGGCAATGCCACATTGTGTATGCGTACTAAGGATTGGAAAATTGCCTTAGATGTGTGTGTCTTTCCTGTTCCTGCACCTCCTATTAATAACAAATAGATTAGTTCGTCTGGTCTGTACAATTTTCTTGTTATAACATCAGTCACTATGCTTGCTTGTTCTATGTTTAATTCATGCATTAATTCATAGTAATCTACGTCTTCAAGTATATGTGGTTGTTTGAGAATTTCATATGGCCTTGTAGATCGTAGAGCAAACTTCTTTGTATCTTGGAAATGTTCCAAGTCATTTTGAAAGTCATAGTTTTCGTATTTGTCATCTATTGATTTGTTAAAAGTTGTGGCTTTTGTTTCATTTGATTTCTAACTATCTATGTCGAATATTTGTTCAGTTTCTGTTTCTACTCTGTGCATTGCGTCATCTATGTCACCCCATGTAGTTGTTGTAACAAATTTGAACTTTTGTTCATTTTGCTTGACTATTTCTTCGAATGCAAGATATGCAGATTGCCAACTTGTGTGATGTTGCTTAATTGCAGTTTCACTTACTCGATAGGGGTAGTATAACATTAATTGCTCTCTACAGTGGTTTTCAATGTCCTTGTATTTGTTATATCTAACAGATCGAATGACATATGGTCTACTTGATTTTCTGTGTTTTTTTCCTTTCTTTGTATAACTAGATGCAAATTCTGCTAAGCATACAAGCTCAATAGCGGTAGGTCATAGAACATAGTAGTCAATAATTGATGGGCACAGTATGTCTTCTGAGTCATCTGCCTCCTTTTGCAACTCCTTTTTTCTTTTAAGAACAAATGCATGATCATCCACAGGAGATGTGTTAATGAATACACACTTTCGTGAACTACAATTTAGTGGAAGTGATAACACAATATGCACTGCTTGTTGTGCAGACATTTGTTGCAAGTTGACCAAAGCTTTCCCTAAAGAACTAATGGTATTTAGGATATCATATTTTGTTTTCACATGATCTTCGCGTATGTTTTTAAATGTCCTTGTGAGTGTTCTGTCTTCTTTCATCATATAGGAACTGCAATACATTGCAGCTGCATATGAGTCAAGTACAAATTGGGAATCAGTGTTTGCAATCCAAATTCCCAGAATGTGTTTTGCAAAGCTATTTGTCGAGGTGTCAACTGGTTTTCTTTGCAATAAGAGTGTTGTTCGATTTAGTGTACATTGGATGGCATGTATGTATTCATTGTGTACTAGTCCAAGGTTGGCCAAAAAGCTATCAAATGTATCATTTTCACTGTATCTTGTGTTGTTTATTGTTTCAAAGATTAGCTTTTCATGTGTTTTTGTTCTATCACTATCGAATTCGAGAGGCTCAAGTATTTTTGTTGCTTTCATGGGTGGTATTGGGAAATTAAATCTGCAATTAGACTTTGCATGCTTCCTACAAATTTTTGTGTGACAATGGTGTTGTAGAGCTCTAATTTCCTTTGCAAGTAGGAATGAATTAGTTGACAAGTAATTGTCAACGAATTGTTCAACTTCAATGTTTGCATTTTGACCATAGATTGGTGCAGATTTTATCCAAAGTAAACCATGTTCATGTTCACTTCCCCGATTTTGGAATTCAGTTACCTAGAAGTGGTCATTGAGTTCTCCATAATACTTGTGATCATGAGATATCAATTGATGTAGTGCGTCCCTCCTAGATCTATAGTAACATACACAAGTAACAGGGTCGTTTCTTATTAACGAGCTAGGTTCATTTTCATCAAGTTCATTTGTCTTTGGTTTCTAGTATTCTGTTTTATGTCTCCCAATGCATCCATTAAAGGATCCCAAACATGCTCGACACTGCTAAAGGAAACAAAGAAAGTGGGCTGCCCTTGTTGTCGAATCATTGCATAGAGTTTGTTCCGTATTTGCTGGTGGTAGTCAGGCGAGGTACGAATTGTTTTTAGATCCATGCACCCAATGTCAGAATTTAAAATACGATCTAGGTTTGGTTTTGACTTAACGTCTCTTGCAACTAGTTTTCTACCTTTCAATTGCCCTTTTCTAATTCTAATCCACATTGTATTCAAGACTTGATTTATGATAATGCCAGTTTCTTTATAAAACAAGTTTGTAGTATGATAAGAAAAATCGTGGTTTTTATGCAGCACTTCCCAGTGATAAATCTTTTGATATGTGAAGTTTTTGGAGATCTCAACTGGGCGTTTGTTGCCATAGAAAAGCGACGGAAAACTCATTTCTTCTGAGTACTTATCTCTGAAGATTCCTAATGGCATGTATCCGGCAGCAGGTGCCATGTTAATTTGTCTGTTTACAAGGTCATAGACAGTGTGTGCATCAATGAATCCATGCACCAATGGTTTTGTCGTTGGTTCATCGTTTCCTTGGTTATCGTCTTCGCTATCATCAATGTCACTTGAACTTTGATATGCCTCTTGGTTTTGTAGGAATGCCTCTTTCCAATTGTCATCTATGGTAGCGTTCTCGAGCTTGTAAAGCATTCTTTTGCATAATTGTTTTAATGCTTTCATCACTTTGTGAATGTTAACTCGACCAAATGCATATGCACTTTTGAATCTTAAACTCTTTTTGAGAACAACAGCAATCGTGTCAGTGGCTTTTATAGTTCGGGGCAATGCAGATTGAATTCTAGAAATATTTGTGGGGACATTGATGACTCCTCCAGTTAAGCCTAGTTGCGGCTTCTTATGTCGATGGCCCATTTCTTTTATTTGCAAGAAGGGAAATCTTAATGCAACTAGCCTTTCTTCCAGTTCAGTGAGTTGTGTGAGTGTTCTAGTGGCATTGTTTCTTCTTATTTGTTCAGGAACTACATATTTAGCAATTGTTCCATGTTCAATTGCTATTTTGCAGTGTTTACAAATGTAGCCATCTTCAACACGAGACTTAACATCCTCGAAACTAGTTGATAGTTTCCTAATCTTATTTTGTCTTGTTTGATTTCCTTGCTCCAACAAGAAAATGTATCTTTTGAAAAAGGCTCTTTCACATGATGAACAATTGAAAATAGGTGTGTCACTTATTTATCTTTGATATATTTCATCAAACTTCGATAATTCTCTTAATTTGTTTGTTGATCTTGACTAAACCGATAGGCTAGATTTTCCTGATTTCTTTGATTATGCTGAAAGCTCCTTTGATATTGTTACAAATGGATTGTAGTCCACGTGTTCTATGACTATTTCTTGTTTCATTGTTTCTGTGTTGAATGCGAGTCTTATCTTCTGTGTTTTCAATTTTTCCCATATAATTCCTTTAAGCAAACGCAAAGATAAGTGTTTCCTCTGTTTGCCTAATGGACAAGAATTTACAGTTTCTCTTTGCGCGTTAGTCCTAATATGTTTTTCCAAGTTTCTAAGTGGTCGAAACCTCAATGTCTCGCTAACATCTTCTATGTTTTCTAGAAATTTTTTCTGTTTGCCTAATGGACAAGAAGTTACCATTTCTGTTTGTGTGTTGTTTCTAATATGTTTTTTCAAGTTTCTAAGTGATTGAAATCTAAGTGTCTCACTGACATCTTAGTTTGCCTAATGGACGAGGAGTTACCATTTCTGTTTGTGCATTGGTTCTAATATGTTTTTCCAAGTTTCTCAGAGATCGGAATCTCAGTGTCCCACTGACATCTTCTGTGTTCTCTAGAACTACTTGTTCTTTCATTGTAATTTTGTTATATTGAATGCCTATTTTTTGCCTTTTCACATTTTTCTGAGCAATGTCCTTAAGCACATGCAAAGATAAACCTCTCTTGTGCTTGTTTAAATGACAAGATGGTTTTAATTTAGTTTGATCAAATTGACATTTTGTTTCAGATTGTATTTGAGTGTTGTTCTTTGGAGAATGCGATGAATGAAACATTACAACCTCCTCAGTATTTGATGTGGTTGCTAGATCAGATGTTCTAGCGTTGGCTAAAGATGTCTTTATTTCACTTGTATCTTCTTTACTTGGAAGAAGACATGTTTCCATGTTATCTTGTTTACTGCATAAGTTCATTTGTTCATATGAGTTGCTTGTTTCTTGTTGGAAGCTAGAATGCATTGTTGATTGCTTATGAATGAGAGGTTCGACGTGCCCATTCAAAGGATCCTCGTCATGGAATAATATGTCATAAGTATCTTCTTTAAGACTCGAATTGAAGTGCAAATAAGGTCTCATCTGTGTTTTGGACCAAACCCTAATTGGAATTTTCAGCCAATTTGAGAGCCAATGGATACAGAAAATATCTCCCCATAAACCTCTGGATCCTAGGGGTATATTGCTTGAGGCAGATCTTGCCATTTTTTCTAAATAGATTTCTCGGTTGCTAATGTTATGCATTTCTTTAAGTGACTCTTCATGCAGTTCATGTTCGTAAGACAAAATTGTGTCCATATCTTGTTTTTCAAGACAGTCTCTAAAATACTCTATTGTTCCTTTCCTTAGCTCTACTGATGTGTATTGAAAATCTAGCAAAAGTTCTAAACTATCGAATAAACAGTCTCCAATTAGATATGCGAAATTGTTCACACGAAATAAGTGATGCTTTTGTAAGTGTAATTGCAAGTTGTGCTCCTCAGACATAGTAGACATGTTTCTAACTGACTGAAATCTCAGTGTCTGACTAACATCTTCTTGTTGTTTCATTGTAATTTTGTTATAGTCAATGCCTATTTTTTGTCTTTTCAAATCCTTCTGAGCAATGTCCTTAAGCACATGCAAAGATACACTTCTCTTGTGCTTGTTTAAGTGACAAGATGGTTTTAATTTAGTTTCAAGAGATTGACATTTTGTTTCAGGTTGTGCTTTAGTATTGTTCTTTGAGGAATGCGTTGAATGAAACATTACAACATCTTGTTCATATGAGACATTGGTTTGTTGTTGGAAGGTACAATCAATTGTAGGCTGCCTACGAGCCAAAGGTTCGAAGTGCCCATTCAGAGGATCCTCGTCATCGAATAATATGTCATGAGTATTTGCCATAAGACTTGAATTGAAGTGCAAATAAATCCTCATCATTGTTTTGGACCAAACTCTAATTGGAATTTTCAGCCAATTTGAGAGCCAATGGATACAGAAAATATCTCCCCATAGACCTCTAGATCCTAAGGGTATATTGTTTGAGGCAGATCTAGCCATTTTGTCTAAATAGATTTCACGGTTGCTAATGTTATGCATTTCTTGAAGTGACACTTCATGCAGTTCATGTTCATAAGACAAAATTGCTTCTCTATCTTGTTTTTCGAGACAACGTCTAAAATACTCTATTGTTCCTCTTCTTAGCTCTACTGATGTGTATCGGAAATCTAGAAAAAGTTCTAAACTATCGAATAAACAGTCTCCAATTAGATATGAGAAATTGTCCACACGACATAAGTGATGCTTTTGCAAGACTAATTGCAATTTGTGTTCCTCGGACATAGGATACATGATGATGACTAAATGTTCGATGAAATATTATGTTTAGTCATGCAATGCAATTACATGTCACAAAGCAAGTTGAAAAATGCAAATGCATATAAAACAGAGAATCATTGTGTGTACCTTTGGAACTGAAAATGTCTACTGAACTGCTCAAACTGTTTATGCCGGATAAGATCCAATGCAGGGTTTTGATATCAAAGTTCAAAATGCCACTGCCAAAGACCAAAAAGAACCTATTGTACATTAGGACCAGTGATTGTAAATGTATATCTTTCTACTCAGAAGTCAAATACAACGTAAAATTAATAAGTGAGATGAAGAAATGCAACTTAGTTGATTCTTTTGCAAGACTAATTGCAAGTTTTGTTCTTGGACATAGGATACATGATGATGACTAAATGTTCGATGCAATATTATGTTTAGTCATGCAATGCAATTACAGGTCACAAAGCAAGTTGAAAAATGCAAATGCATATAGAACATAGAATCATTGTGTGTACCTTTGGGATTGCAAAGGTCTACTGAACTGCTCAGACTGTTTATGTCGGATAAGATCCAATGCGGAGTTTTGATATCAGAGTTCAAAATGCCACTGCCAAAGACCAAAAAGAACCTGTTGTACGTTAGGACGAGTGATTGTAAATGTATATCATTCCACTGAACAGTCAAATACAGCTTAAAATTAATAAGTGAGATGAAGAAATACAACTTAGTTTTAAAACGAAATGAGAAAGCAAAATTATTGTATGAATATCTAGTTCTTGAATGACTAATCAAAGAAGAAAGCCACTTAGTTCTGAAAGCTTATAGTTCAAAATTTTATAGTTATCAATTACTGTGGTGATTATTATAATTTCTATACCTCTTTTAATGTTCAGAATTAATAAAGGTATAGTACAAAGAAAGACAGCAATAGTCAACCTATCCAGTCAGACCTAAACTGTGCACGTCCTACTTTGTTGATAGTTGGGTGTTTCTTTGTGAATCTAATAGTCATTGAAGAGGGCTTTCAGCAGATACTTGTGGAATCCCTGAACCAGAGACAACCTTGGTCTAACAATTATATATTCGATGGATAAACAAAAATGCAAGATGTTGATTAGAGTGAAAAGAATTACCAACTAGACTAATAGATGGCCGGCCAAGGCATCCACCACCAGCAGCTAATCTAAGAGGCATGTGTGGCCAGATAAAGAGAGACTATTGTAAATTCTATTTCTAAGTTTGACCTAGGATAAAGGAAATTGTATTCCTAAGTTTGAGTCACTTGCAAACACTTTTAATAAACCCTAGTACACCTTATTGGATCTATAAGAGAGAGCACAGAGGTACGGATTCATTCATTGAGTCTTGAATCAGCAGCTAGCAGTTTAGGGGCATTTTCATGTAGCACATTCTTTTCATGTTCAGAATTAATAAAGGTAGTGACAGGTTTTGACAGTCCTTTACTGAAATCTGTTTACCAGGAGCCTAAAGACCAGGGCTTTGCAATCCTCTACAACTACCCAAATCTGCATTAATATAGCCTGTGTAAAGGTATTACTGAAAATCTTGGTTCCATGCCATTTCTTGAACGCTGAATACCCCCGGTTATTCGGTTCAACGCCGAAAGAAGTATCCTTGTCCAATGTCATAACCAAAGAAGATGTATTTTTAAATGCGAAGATATATAGCTACTGTAATGAATGACTTTAGATCCTTTTTATTAAGGATATAGCTTCAATGCACCCTTTTGGGAGGGACAAAGAAATCTAAATATAGGGAGAGGAATGTCAACTTGTTGACAATTGCATCTGTAATTGCGCTGCATTTTTCTTTGCGTTGTTGTCTTCGACTGTGCATAGAGATATGAAGAATGTTTCAACATGGGCCTTATCATATCAACCAACTAAATCTATATTTGTATTTTGAAATGGCATGTCAATTAGGAGCCAACCTGAAGGAGGAAAGCTGACCTGTAAGACGTGCCTTTAGTTCATAAAAAATTAATTTGTCTTTCAAAAAAACAATATTTCAAGGCTGATTTTGAATAAAGGACTTTGGCCAGACCACCTCCTAGGGGCAGAAAGGAATTACTGAAGCCATAAATTTGTGGAGCAAGAGCTGATGAGAAACACATCCATTTGGGGCATCTAGCTTCAACCTTGAATATCTCTTCAACCAAGAGGACCCACAAGGCATGCCACCTATGAAACAAAATGGCGTCACAAGGGTTACCAATCTAGAGGTATCCTTGCATCCAAATTGAATATGAAACAAAATGGTGTCACAAGGGTTACCAATCTAGAGGTATCCTTGCATCCAAAGTGAATTTGAGTGCAAGTTGACTTGAGAGAACTCAAGCAAGTGGAACACCTACCTTCTGGGGGTGTATCCCTCTTGTATTGGTGAGAAATTGTGATTAAATAATTAGTCTACTCGTCTATTTTCTAGATGTATCGAGCTCTGTTTTTCCTCTCTGTTTTGTACATAACAGATGCTAAATTATCCTCTCTTCAGAATGGTATAATTTAACAGGATTATATTTCTACGTTTGTATAATAGAGCAGTAAATATGCAATGTTTGAATTCAATTTATTTCTCCTTTCTAGAGTCTCTGCTAAATCTAGTTGGCCTTGGGTGGACTCTAAAAAAGAATCAGTGCATTGTTTATTGTAAAGCAATATGAATTTAATCAAGAGGAAACAACCACGAATGGAACTTATATACAAAATTCAAAGTGGTATGAACAGATTGCGCTGTATGTACATACTAGTTACCAGATTAGATAAAGTCGAGATGGTCCCAAAACTGCTTCATCATTCTGTCTAAAATGGCGCAGGCCTTTCGTTTAGCGCTTGAAGTCTCGGTCTCACTGAGATCGATCAATACATTAACGTATCCATTTCGATCACCTCGCATTGCTTCAAATGCAACTGACCATTCGAGCAAATTGCCTGCAGAATTACAATGACATTTTCCTTGTTGCAACTTATACATAATGATCCTATTTTTCTGAATACGTCAAAAGAACGACATATTGACATGTAAAACAAGATGCAAGATGCCAGATGAAAGTGAACAAGACATCTTGATGTATAAAACACATTGAAAGAGAGAGAATGATCTATACCAAAAGTAAATAATACAAGGGAAGTGTGCAACATTTGAGACACATTTTCATGTAGATCCATTGCTGCTGCATCATACTCTTCTTCCTCTGCCGGGTCAGATTGTGATACATTTTCATATAGCTCAAGGTTCTACCCCTTGTCATCGTCATCGAAGGGAGCCTTACCGTCCTCCTCTGCATCTAATATTTGAAGAAAATACAACAATTTCAACGCCAATGAACAAAATAATTCACAAATCTTGAATGTCTAGAACAATTGCAGAGCCAAGCATGTTTAGAACAATCCCATACACTTTAAGCAACATGATAAGTAAATAATTAACAATATGAATGATACAGTATTAGTGAATATAATCAAATGACCAGTGTCGTTATCAGCAGCACCCTCTACATTATCCAAGTAATTGATCTTCCTACTAAACACCTTCAAGCATTAAAGAGTCCCTCAAATCGTACCTTCCTTAGGCGCAGATTCAATCACAAGGGCTGGCTCCTCTGCTGCAGCGGTGTCTTTGGAGGATAGCTCTTTCTTACTTTAGTATAACACAGAGATAGAACCACCCGCCGAAGAACCCAACACTAAGTGCCCAAAGCCGAACTACCAAGGAGCTACCTAAAGGCTGAACAGTGTTGCTGCAGCATTGCCCCGGGCTTCCATGGTGCTGCCATTTCGAGGTACCTCTACGATGCAGGGTATGGCTCCTTGGGCAGCTACTGCCGTTTTATTTTCATCTTGGATTGACAGATTCAGAAGAGCCCTCACTGCGTGTTTCTGTGTTTCAGAGTCGCACGATTGCAGAAGCGAGACCAGTAAGGGGATGGCCCTAGTCTTGCCCTGCCCGAGGTATGCTTTGTGGCAGCTTCCCAACTTTCCTTTCCTTGCACAATTTTATCCAGCAGAATTCCCAAATACTTTTGTTCTTCCAGTGTGATGGCAGATTTGGGGCGGGCAGATTCTTCCGCGCCCCCATTGCTTGTTGCGACCTGCGACCATTAAATCAAGAAATTACAGTATTGCAATGCGTTCAGTGACGGGAAACATAAGCTCAGTTATCCAACATGCATAGAATGGTACTTGTCACCGTTGTCCTGCACCATGTTTCGATCACACATTATGCTTTGAACAGGTTTCTGTGGCACTTGGTTTGTCTCTCGCGGTGGGGCCAAAAAACTCAAATTTGACCAGTCTACGGTAGCCATGATGATGATGGGTGCATGAAGTAGTTCAATTAAATCTCCAAACTTGAACACCAAATTTCCCTTCTCACATTTCAAATATAAAATTAATAAAAAATATCCGGTGACAATTGCTAAGCAATGAAACGATTCTCTTTTGGTTTTCAGCACACTTTGCGGAAGCGACAACTACCTATCGGCTAGCTAGGGGCTCCTCAAGTTATGATTCAATGTGTCTTGATTATCAAAATAGCATAAACGATACTGTACCGTGTCTGGAAATGCCATGATAACACATGAAATACAGACAGGAAAATTGGAACATGTCAACTAAATCGTTTATTTTTATTTAGTAGCCAAGGAAATAGAAATTTAATCTACTATATATGTTAACAATCATGGTTTAAAATATCATATGTTAATAATCACCGTTTCCAATATTACAGGTAACCAAATTTAAAAACCTAGAAGAGGCTTACAACGGAAAATGGAAGAGCTGGTGGTAATGTATAAATCTATTCGAGATATTTCATAAATATATTATTCCAACGACAATGGAAGATCCTCGATAATGTCGAAGAAATGCATAGTCTTTAAAAGTCAAAAATGTTCTTTAGGCAGACAAAAGGTCAAGACAAGGCAGGACAAGGGAACAACTGTTGTAACGTAGTACGATGTCGTTATCTTTATTGCTGTCCAAACGATCTGAAAATCAAGAGATTCGTTTGTCTATTTTTAAAGGTATATTTAGAAGCGCAATTTGAATAGGACAGAAAAGATACAATTCTTCCGGTCTAGCTCACAACTAACCCTCACTCCAGGATTCTCTATTAGAATTGAAGAATTGAGAGATCTCGGTAATGCTACTTTGAATTCTCTTACATGTGTGCACGGGAAAATGAGCTTACTCCTGCAAAGCTAAACGGCCTTGTAATTCACCTTTAATATGCACATTACGGCCACCCATCAATTCCATCTAGCTATATTGGTTTTGTTAAAAGATCATGGCCCAAGAACAAAATCCTAGTAGAAGGATAAACCGTGAATGATGTTGTACTTTGCAAAACAAAAGCGCTTGTCAACCATAAGTCTGCTTAAAATAATTGAACATGATGAATAGAATGTCATTCAAGTGGTTAATTAAAGAATTGTATCTTTTCTGTCCTATTCAAATTGTGCTTCTAAATATACCTTTAAAAATAGACAAACGAATCTCTTGATTTTCATATCGTTTGGACAACAGTAAAGATAACGGCATCGTACTACGTTACAGCGGCTGTTCCCTTGTCCTGCCTTGTCTTGACCTTTCATCTGCCTAAAAAACATTTTTGACTTTTAAAGACTATGCGTTTCTTCGACATTATCGAGGATCTTCCATTGTCTTTGGAATAATATATTTATGCAATATCTCGAATAGATTTATACATTACCACAAGCTCTTCCATTTTCTGTTGTAAGCCTCTTCTGGGTTTTTAAATTTGGTTACCTGTAATATTGGAAACGGTGATTATTAACATATGATATTTTAAATCATGATTGTTAACATATATAGCTGATTAAATTTCTATTTCCTTGGATACTAAATAAAAATAAATGATTTAGTTGACATGTTCCAATTTTCCTGTCTGTATTTCATGTGTTATCATGGCATTTCCAGACACGGTACAGTATCGTTTATGCTATTTTGATAATGAAAACACATTGAATCATAACTTGAGGAGCCCCTAGCTAGCCGATAGGTAGTTTTCGCTTTCGCAAAGTGTGGTGAAAACCAAAAGAGAATCGTTTCATTGCTTAGCAATTGTCACCGGATATTTTTTATTAATTTTATATCTGAAATGTGAGAAGGGAAATTTGGTGTTCAAGTTTGGAGATTTAATTGAACTACTTCATGCACCCATCATCATCACGGCTACCGTAGACTGGTCAAATTTGAAGATTTTGGCCCCACAACGAGAGACAAACGAAGCGCCACAGAAACCTGTTCGAAGCATAATGCATGATCGAAACGTGGCGTAGGACAATAGTGACAAGTACCATTCTATGCATGTTGGATAGCTGAGCTTATGTTTCCCGTCACTGAACGCATTGCAATAATGTAATTTCTAGATTTAATGGTTGCAAGTCGCAACAAGCAATGGGGGCGTGAAAGAATCTGCCCGTCCCAAATCCGCCATCACACTCGAAGAACATAAGTATTTGGGAATTATGCTGGATAAAATTGTGCAAGGAAAGGAAAGCCGGGAAGCTGCCACAGAGCATACCTCGGGCAGGACAAGACTAGGGCCATACCCTTACTAGTCCCGCTTCTGTAGTCGTGCAACTCTGAAACACAGAAACACGCAGTGATGGCTCTTCTGAATCTGTCAATCCAAGATGAAAACAAAACAGCAATAGCTACCCAGGGAGCCATACCTTGCATCGTAGAGGTACCTCGAAATGGCGGCACCATGGAAGCCTGGGGCAACACTGCGGCAGCACTGTTCAGCCTTTAGTTAGCTCCTCGGTAGTTCGGCTTCGGGCACTTAGTGTTGGGTTCTTCGGCGGGTGGTTCTATCTCTGTGTTATACTAAAGTAAGAAAGAGCTATCCGCCAAAGACGCCGCTGTAGCAGAGGAGCCAGCCCTTGTGATTGAATCTGCACCTAAGGAAGGTACGATTTGAGGGACTCTTTAACGCTTGAAGGTGTTTAGTAGGAAGATCAATTACTTGGATAATGTAGAGGGTGCTACTGATAATGATACCGGTCATTTGATTATATTCGCTAATACTGTATCATTCATATTGTTAATTATTTACTTATCATGTTGCTTAAAGTGTATTGGATTGTTCTAAACATGCTTGGCTCTGCAATTGTTCTAGACATTCAAGATTTGTGAATTATTTTGTTCACTGGCGTTGAAATTGTTGTATTTTCTTCAAATATTAGATGCAGAGGAGGAAGATAAGGCTCCCTTTGATGACGATGACAAGGGGAAGAACCTTAAGCTATATGAAAATGTATCACAATCTGACCTGGCAATGGAAGAAGAGTATGATGCAACAGCAATGGATCTACATGAAAATGTGTCTCAAATGTTGCAGACTTCCCTTTTATTATTTAGTTTTGGCATAGATCATTCTCTCTCTTTCAACGCGTTTTATACATCAAGATGTCGTTCTTTTGACGTATTCAAAAAAATAGGATTGTTATGTATAAGTTGCAACAAGGAAAATGCCATTGTAATTCTGCAGGCAATCTGCTCGAACGGTCGGTTGCATTTCAAAGCAATGCAAGGTGATCGAAATGGATACATTAATGTATTGATCGATCTCAGCGAGACCGGGACTTCAAGCGCTAAACGGAAGGCCTGCGCCATTTTAGACAGAATGATGAAGCAGTTTTGGGACCATCTCGACTTTATCTAATCAGGTAACTAGTATGTACATACAGCGCATTTTGTTCATACCACTTTGAATTTTGTATGTAAGTTCCATTCGTGGTTGTTTCCTCTTGATTAAGTTCATATTGCTTTACAATAAACAATGCTCTGATTCTTTTTTAGAGTCCACCCAAGGCCAACTTACATAGGCATCCTCGAGGTGGTAAAGGCTTTCACCTCTATGTACACTCCTATTCATTGTACCCACTAGACCTATCTAGTAGTTGTTAACTCCTTCGCTAGATTTAGCAGAGACTCTAGAAAGGAGAAATAAATTGAATTAAAACATTTCATATTTACTACTCTATTATACATACATAGAAATATAATCCAGTTAAATTATACCATTCTGAAGAGAGGATAATTTATCATCTGTTATGTACAATACAGAGAGGAAAAACAGAGCTCGATACATCTAGAAAATAGATGAGTAGACAAATTATTTAATGAATTGCTAAAGAGTAAATTGGACTTGCTTGCCTTTCAAAGACAAAGAAGTTGATCTCTAGATTATCTCGTCATCTTGTATTGTCTTTAATGATTCTTGATCTCTAGATTACCTCGTCATCTTGTATTGCCTTTAATGCATTGGAGCTATGCCTGCAGCAAGAACCTGAATTGTTGCTGCAGCTGCTGTTGCTGGGCTAACAAGGAGGGAATCCACCTATTGCTTGGACCTGCTGTGTTGGTGTTGTGTTGGAGCTGGCAAGATCAAGTGCACTTCGCCTACTAAGGGCAACTAGAGCAGCTGAACATGAACATACAGACACCATGTTATCACAAAATCAGTACTGATGGCTACTAATCAGTTAGACTCTATGTAACTATTTCAGACCAGACTCTTGGCTAAGGATTAGCCTCCCTAACCTGAGAGGGCTCTCTCAAAATAAACTATTGATTTATCTTTAAACACTAAGAGGGCTAACTCTTGTAATAAGAACTTAAATAAACATGATGGTTGGACATACAACATAACATTTCTTCCATTGGGCTCATGGAGTCAAACACTATTTCAGTAAACTATCAACTACTCATTCATGG
>APFE030964561.1:46083-70729 GCA_000404065.3 Pinus taeda | reverse complement strand
TTGTTCAGCATCGCAATGAGAAATTTGTCTGCAGGCTCAAGAAGTCATTATATGGCCTGAAGCAGTCCCCTCGGCAGTGGTATAAGAAGTTTGATTCTTTCATGTTGAGTCAGAAATATGTTAGAAGTGAATATGATCATTGTGTTTATTTCAAACAATTGAATAATGGCATGTTCATTATCTTAGTGTTATATGTTGATGATATGCTTTTAGCAAGCAAAAGCATTGAAGAAATCAACAGGTTGAAGACTCAGATGGCAAGGACGTTTGATATGAAAGATCTAGGAGCCGCAAGACAGATTTTGGGCATGGATATTTTCAGAGACAGGGACAATGGTAAGCTGTGGCTATCACAACAGAAGTATGTTGAGAAAATACTTTTGAGGTTTGGTATGAACAACGTGAAGCCTGTGTCGATCCTTTTAGCTTCCCATTTTAAGCTTTCTTCGAGTTTATGTCCTAATACAGATGAAGAAAAGGATTATATGTCTCGAATTCCTTATGCCAAGGTAGTAGGATGTTTGATGTATGCGATGGTATGTACGCGACCAGATATTTCTCATGCAGTTGGGGTTGTCAGCAGGTACATGGCAAATCCGGGTAAAGAACACTGGTCAGCAGTGAAAAGGGTGCTTCGGTACTTGAGAGGCACAAGTAGTTATTGTATTTCTTACAATAAGAGTAGTGAATATGTTTGCGGATATGTTGATTCCGATTTTGCAGGTGATTTGGATAAGAGAAGGTCAACTTCAGGGTACGTCTTTACTCTTGCAGGTGGAGCTATCAGCTGGATGTCAAAGCTACAGAACATTGTTGCTTTGTCCACTACTGAAGCAGAATACATTGCTGCTTTTCATGCTTAAAGAGGCGGTTTGGTTGAAAGGTTTGCTTGGTGAGTTTGGTAGGTTACAAGATAACATCAGGTTACTTTGTGACAGTCAAAGTGCAATACATTTGGCTAAAAATCCGGCCTATCATAGTAAGTCAAAGCATATTCCAATCAAATATCATTTTTTAAGACAGGTTATCACTGAAAGGGGAGTTTCTCTTGAAAAGGTGCATACAAAGGAGAACTGTGCAGACATGTTCATGAAACCAGTTTTGTTGGAGAAGCTACGCTGGTGTTTGGCTTCTCTTGGCTTGCAGAAAAGATAAATAATAATAACAGGGCATCAGGCGAATTGTTGTCAAGGTGGAGATTGTTGAGATTTTGCTGTTTGAGTCAAATAGGCAAAAATCTCTGAAGGTGACAACAATAGGAAATCAGTTCCTAGATTAGCTCCAGGTTGTTGGGAGCAAATTAATGCATCCTAAATTTGATGTGAGGGAGTTACGAGGTTGTTAGATTCTCTATTCTATTTAATAGGCAACCATTCGGATGGTTTGCTAAGAGAGTTTGAGAGGATTTCTTGATGTAATCTCCAATTTATTTAATATATTCATGATGCCTATGTTTGGTGGACGTAGCCCAGATTGGTTGGGTGAACCACGTTAAATATTGTCTTATGTGTTTGATCTTCCGCTGTTTCTATTTGTTTGCTGCACCTGATCCAACACCAAGTATTGAAAAATGTTACAAATAGACATGTTGCAGGTATTGAATGTAATGAAAAGAACGTGTTGTATCAAATTTATCTATGCGTTGACGTGAATGCTTTTGATTTGTCAACTGCAATGTGTCCATCACTTCCTTTTATCTATATGCATGATCGTGCACCCATGAGTTTGCGTTTTTTGGATTTGGGCATCCTTCAATTTTAGAAGCACAATACTTCTAAAGCATTCTAATTAAAAATAATGGTAACCTGCAAATACTTCTAAAGCATTCTAATTAAAAATAATGGTAACCTGCAAATGGTGTCATTTTTTTATTTTTAACCTGCAAATGGTGTCTTCTTTTTTTTTTAATTTTACGAGTTAAATTGCATTGTAAATGACTCTATTTTAAATAGAAACCAACACCTTTTTTATTTTCCTACATGGAGGATCATGCTTTTTTCTCATTCATTTATTTGAACATTAATATATTCATCTTTCCACTTTTTATGGGATTGATAGTGAGGCTTCTAGTTTTGAAGTCTTATCAATCAAGTATGTATAAGCGAGCATGAGAAATATTGATATCATCTTCTCACTTTGTATTTGATAGGGGGATTGATGATTAGCTACAAGTTTTGAAGAGCCTAAGCCACAACCTCAGCAACAATGAAAACTAGAGCCTCAAGCTTGAACCAGAATCAAAGTTACAACCATAGTCAAAGTTATGAGAGTGATCCAACTTATAGTCATCTTTAAACCAATATGAGGAGCACTTCCACTGAAGAAGTCTTCATCTTCTAGCCAGATTTGGAACTGTTCCAAGAATTACACTAAGCATTTGAGATTTGGTGGTGAGCCTTAAACCACCACTGATTGACACCTCAATGGTCTCCCTTTTTCAAGCATTAGGGAACACTTCCTCTAGCAGAAGTCTTCAACTTCTAGCTAGATTTGGATTTGTTCTACGATCTACATCACGGGTTCCAGGTTGAGACCTCAATGGTCCCCCTTTTCACAACCTTATGGAGTGCTTCCTCTAGCAGATGACTTTAGATTCCATCCATATTTGGAAATGTTCGAGGAACTACACTGAGCGTTCCAATGTTGGTGGTCAAACTTAAACCACCACTGGTTGAGCCTCAAGTTCTCCCACCTTATACCATCATTTCAGAGAGCAAAACCAACCAATAAATGTCATTAATTTTTTGTATTTTTGTATGACAACTCTCTTCTTGTACTCATACACACCCCTTCAGATTAAGGGGGAATGTTGGACACTTAATCCATTAAGAGGTATGGCATGGAAGGTGAATAATCAAAGGGAGTCCACGAGACCTTAGAAGATGAATCCAACGGTCACACAATGTACTTATATATAACATCTTTGAGAATAATAAAGAAATCACATTTATTTTTCATATCTCGTTACACATTCCAACAATGGTTAACACTAAAATACTATTCTTTTTTCTTACTCTCTATATACATATTTGAAAAGTTGGTATTGAAATAATTTATTTAATTAACATGGAAAATCAATAATTTATTTAAGTCATATGTTGAAATATTTTCTAAAAATATAAAAATTATACATCTGGTCAAATGTGAAAATAATATATTTCCTTTAATTTTGATTACTTTATCTCTCTTTTTTGTGTAAAAAATTATCTTATCTCTTTTTGAAGTTGATATAAAATTGTGTTGCTTTACATAGACATTGAAATATTTTATTTATGGACTAAATTGAGGGTGAAATATTTTTACCACATATTTAGATAGGGTTATAATATCATCAACGGAGCATGCACCGAGAGGGTGAGATTATTGATGTTTTATAATACTTTTAGTGAAAACTAACCAAATATATATGTTTATTTTTATTTTTTAATCATAGACCGCATTATTTTTTTATTTAGAAAATATTTTTTTTAAAATAAAACTATGTCTACTTGAGATTGATCACGAACTAAATCACATATCTCATATCTCCCTGTAAAATGTTTCTCTCGGTACAATTAAAAGGGACTATATTTATTTCTATTTAGTTGTTGAATATATGTCATATAAAGAATCTAAAGTGTATGAGCTCATTGTTATATAAGAGATAATTGTTATACAAATAATACGTTAACCCCACTTACTACATTTTAAACTTGGTTTTCATTGTACCTCTAAACTAAGAAGAAAGATAATTGTGGTTCATGTTAAGGTGTTTATCTACATTTTTTACTATTATGTTTCCAACGAGTGGGATCAAAAGCTTGATGTTAAAAGTGAGAAGTATTTTCTTTTGGCTACACTTCTAATGTGAAATGTTATAATTGAATAATATTATAACATAGTAAGTGATATCTAATCATAATATAGTGTTAATCATAATATAGTGTTTATCCAAAGGGAAAGTGTTGCTGGAAAGAATATATAATGCAAGAAAAACTAGCTATGTAGATTCATTAAAGGATGGCATCGCTCCTCTATTTATAAACTCTTAAACAATCAAGTTATAATGGTAATAAATTTTGAAGTTCAAGAATATTTTAATTAATTTCAAATGTAATTCAAAAATCAAAAACTAACAATAAATGATATTGTTAATTTTTTCTAAATTTCTTAGGTTTAGTTAAACCAAGTTTTAATGAAAATGAAGTGAATCTCATAGTATGGTGTGGAATAATGAATATAGAAATGAATCATGGGCATTGGCTGATCTTTCTCTAGTCAAGGATTTCAAAATAATACCAAAATGAAACATCATGTGGATGGATCTGTGGAAAGGCTTAACACAACATATGTAGAAAAAAGTTACTCACAACAACTAGGTATAGATTACATAAATCATTTTCTCCTCCAATAGGACTAGACACTAAATGAATTGTTTTCGCATCCGTAGACACTAAATGAATTGTTTTAGCATCCGTATGTAGATTGAGTTACTTTTCCATTTATATTTGTAATGAACACTTTCGAATTGTGTCTTGGATGAGGAGGTGTTAGTGGAGTATCCCTAGGGCTATGAAATTGTAGGTAAAAAACACAGTTTATAAAAAGATAAAGAAGGTTGTATATGGTTATAAGAAAGATCGAAGGGGTTTATATGGAATAATGGATTCCTACCCTATTAGAAATCACTTCTATGTGAAGTCAATGCATAAGAACCCATTATTGATTTCATACTTACATGTACATGACTTAATTTATATTGGAAATAGTAAGTTGTTAGACAAATGAGTTTAGAGTTACAATGAAAACCAAGTTTAAAATGCAATATTTCAGGTTAATGTATTACTTTCTTCGCATGGAGATAATTCAATTAAATTATAGTATTTTTATTTCATAATGAACATAGACAATGATTTCACTTTATAAATTTAAAATGATGAAGTGTAAGGGAATTAGTATACTTGTGAACGTTGATCAGTAACATAATGATGATGGAAAAAACTTATTCTATACTATATAAGAGGTTAATGAGTAATATTCTACACCTCCTTGACCTAATATAATGTTCACTCGTGAATGCAATTATTCTTCAAGATTAAAGACGTGGCTTTCTTTTCTGTGTAACTTTCACACAATAATTAACTAACAACATAACAATAATTATGCCAATAAAAACTATGACTTTGAAAATACCATATTACTAAGAACTACGTATTTGGCGAAACTCCTTTACATGTTGATATTTCAACTAAAATAGAATTTATCAAAGTGATCACATTGACCTATTGTATTAGTTCTATGTATATTAAGTTCTAATTGTAATTTTCCAAGGGAATTACTTTATCTATACAATATATTTTAAGTGCAACCAACAAAAATAAAAGTATAGGTTAGAATGTAGGAATAAAACATTTAGCATGGTCAATTATATACCTACAGGTATTAGAAAACCCCTGGTCCAAAATAGATTAAAAAAACTAGTTTCAGAGCTCTATGTTAATCACTTTATCATATCAATAACATTTATATTATAATGCAACTTTTAATCTAAACTTTTCTCTTCGAATATGTAAGCCAACATTTCTACCTTTGTTTAGAATTGGAAAATCTATTTTATATATGGACTCATGGTACCAATTCACTTATCTATGATTGGAAAAATAACATAGTTGGTGATATAATTTACTCAACCAAATGCAACATACAACACAACTTTAAACAATAAACCAAGCATTGTCATGTCAACTAAAACTCCAATATCATTAAACTCTATTTATTAATGTATGAATGAGCAGGTCATTATTCAATATGCCACTATTTAACATTATTAACATAGGAAACCATGTGCAAATCCTTTAACATAACCATGCTTATAGTCCAAATTATATAGCCATGCTTATAATCCAAGTTATTCAATCTTGTAGTGAATTCTTTATTAAGAAATCGATTAAATAAATGTTTTAATAATTCAACCACTAGGTTGGTATCCTAATTATCAATCCTCCACTAAAGACAAACAACAAACTTCAATACACACATGATAGTACAGGAAGAGTGATCCCATGGAGGAATTGACCTACTTTAGCATTAAGTGTGTGTCCCCAAAATGCTTAGAGAATGATTGTATGGATGGTTGAGTGGTTTCTATTGTTATGTCCCCAAAATGCTTAAAAAACTATTGTTGCTTAGGTGGTTTTTATTGATTGTTAAGTAGTGCATGGTCTCTTCTCAATCTATAAAAAGTAACTGAAGCTTCACAAAATAAAAAGATGATATGTGATAGCCATGGGAAGCAATAATTATATTTATCTCTTCTCTAGTAGTGGATTAATCAAGAAAATTTGAATTTAGAAACTCTACATATTAATACTTAATTTTAGAGAGGGGATTCATTAATGGCTAAAAAGATTGAAAACATGAAGCACAACCAAGAAAATTTGCATTAAATAAGTCCTCACACTATTAAAAGTACCAAATAATTATTAGAATACAAATATTTAATAAGAAAATGAATTTATGAGCAAAATAAATATGATGAAGAAATCTTTCTTTTTTTTTTGTCTCAAAAAATGTAATTTTCATTATAATTATTAAGATTACATGCTGTAGATGCTTTATAAAAAATAATGTCTCATTATTGTAACCAAGACTTGTCTCTTACAAAGAGTAGCATATTACAATTATATGACTAATATGATAGCAACAAAATCCGTGTTAGTATCCAATACTGATCTCCACAATATCCTGATAGTAGTCCAATAGCTCCTTACAACTGCTGATGAATATCGTTAAATGGCCTATAATAGTATTGAAAAAATTCATGAGCCCTATGCTCTTGAATCATCCAAGTACCATATTGTTGTACAACTGCTTCCTTGAATAAAACATGAGACGTCTAATTCCTTTCCCTATAGATATGTTTACATGTTATAGAATCAAAATGGGTTTTTAATATCATAATATCATCAAACAAGTTTCTGAGAGTATGCACATGACAAATAGCTACCTGATTGAACCACTCTACAACTAGTTCTGAATCTCCATAAATTTGTAGATGAAGACATCTTTTTTCAATAGAAAAAACAAGCTAGGGTTTAAGGTTGTTCACTTCAGAGAAATTATTTGTTCCTCGCCCTAATCCAATTTTTAGTATGAGATAATGATCATCTGCAAGATACAATATCGCTCCTCCTCCACAACCATCATCTTGTGTTGATCCATCAAAGTAGGCCCTAAGACTAGATTTATCATTGTTTCCTACAATGATATTCCTGATCTTAGAAATTTTTACAGTTTTCGGGATAAGATTGAATGTAGCAATTGTATGAGTAGAAAAGAATGACAAATTATGTTCTTTATCTTGAAATAATTTTTTGTTCCTTCCCAATAATATTCCCAACATACCATCATTGACAGATTCCTCAATTTTTCGAATTAAAAACCAATCCACCAGAATTCCCATGTTGTAAGCATTGATTGCCCCTGACACTGATTTGTAATATTTAAACTTTGGCATATCATCTTCCATAACTCAACAATGATGGGACACTCAAGAAATAAATGAACAAGAGAGTTTGTATTTTGCTTACATAAATCACACCAGATTGGGCCTTGGAAATCTCTTCGCTGTAGAATATCACCCGTTGGTACTTTACTTTGCAACAAGCACCACATAAAAAATTTGGTTCTTGGAGGTCCCATTAGCCTCCAAATCGATCTCCACCACCATTTAACATTATTGGTTCACTCCCAGCACAAATGATTAGATATCCCTCTTTCAGTGAGTAACCTCAATGGTTGGCACAAGACCATATGATCTCATCTTGACAATTCTAGATTCTAATATGTAATAAAATATAGCCAAATCTGATGCCAAAGATCCAAAACCTCCAAATCTCGAGCCGAAACCTATCCTTGATGAAGCAACGTGGAGTTGTCATCTACTGCAATCTGATTTAATGTGTTATATCCAACCTCTTGCAAGAATTACATCATATTTGGTGGAATTATATGTGGATTTACACTCCCATCCCACCCATCAACAACGACGCGAACTCTCATGCCTATGTCGATGCTTCAAGCCAGACCTATCCTTATAAAAATGAATGAATTTAACGCTGCCCTCCACATCGTTGATATATCCACTCTATTCCATTGTGGAAACCCAATCTAATCCTCAACCTATACTGGCGAAATATAATTTTACACTACCACTTGCTTCCATAATCCATTTGAAGAGATGAAGTGCCATCCCAATTTTTCCGCTAAGGCTTTTGAAAAATTGATGATATTTTCATGCCCTAGCCACCCCATATTTTCAGCTTTTCAAGATGCTCCAACTTGATCCAAGCAAATATTTTTCCTTCTTTCATACCTCTCCAAAGAAATTTGCAACATATCTGTTGAATTTTTTTGCAAAATGGCAATTGGAATCCATGTTATTGATATCGAGTAAACCAAAGTAGCTTCCAACACTAATTTAATTAATACCAATCTCCCAACCCTCAATAGCCATCTATAATCCCAGGCTTTTATCCTACACTCAATTTTCAAAAAATCTCTATTTTAACTATAACTTCAACCAGAATAAACAACAATAATTTATATATAATATTTTCTTTTTATCATTTTTATTTTCATTATTAAAACACTCAAAATAAAATTAACATTTCGTATACTAGAATTATTACACAACTACATAAAAATCCATATGAAAAATACTATACTTATTTTAAAAACACCACTGAAAAATAAAACAACTTCAAAATAACCATTGAATTTTATTTGGAACCTCATACTGAAGCCTCTTATTTCCAAGACCCACAACCTTCCTTTCAGCAAAGACCCAGTATCTGGCTGGAATGTTTTTCATATTAAGGATATTAATATCTGCACTTGAGTTAATAATGCGGTCATTTGAAAAAAAATTCCTTGAATACAGATATTTACCTTAACATGATGCTGCTAATAGGTGATAGTAAATAATCTCATGTCCTTAAATCCAAAATTTGGATCTTGCATACCTTCAGCAATTTGGACTTCTTGCGCATGTGCAGCTGGGTTCCAAGAATCATCCTCATCTTCTTCTTCTTCTTCATATTTCTGGCTAGTCGCAATTTGTTTGCCTTTCTGCAGTTCTGCAATCTGAGCTTTGATTTTAGAGATCTCAGATTTGATGTGGTGGATTTCTCCACTTACTTCACCAAGAGTAAGTGACCTTACTCTCCCTGGTTTTTGGTGATGCATTTGAAAAGATTTCATATTACGCTCATAGGATGCATCAACAAACAACGGTTTCTTCCTTGATTCCTTAGAAGCTTTGGTTTTCAATTGGTCTGTGAAAGCTTCTATCAATCTGTTCTTCATATCGCCATCCTCCATCGCTCTGATTTGAGACAAAATTTTTAATTCTGCTTCTTCATCAGTGGATGCCATTAGCACCTTTTCTTTAGGAGGCTTTTGTTTTTCTTCTTCACTTGAGCTGCTAAAATCATCAGAATCATCTTCATACATGGCATGGCAAGCACATTCATCAGAATCAGAACATGAGCATTCTGATGAACCTGATTCAGAGTATTGGCCCATGTTTGCTTGAAATTCTTCTTATGTAGAGCTAAAAGAATTAAGATATGTTTCTTCAAGCTTGTGTTGTTGTGTTGTATCTCTGATTGTGAAATTGGGGCACCTTTAAGTGACATGATTCGCAGATCCACATTTAAGGCAAGCAATAGGGCCTCTATGCTCTTTTTTGACTTGTTTGGCTTTTTGAGCATAGACAGCAGCCTTATTCCCTCTGTTAATCTTTGATTCCTCCCCTTGCGGGCACCTTGAGGCAGTATGCCCATTCTGCCCACATAACCAGCAAGTGATTTTGTTCCATTTTTCTTGCTTAGCTGAATGCAGATGGATGTCAGAGAGGTTGTAATAATGAGTATTTGGCACATACCTGTAATATCCCTTCTGTTTATGCTTATGAATTCTATTTCTTGTGGGATATTTTCTTCTTCTGTCCTTTGGATAATTTTTCTTGTTTTTGTAGAAGATCTCCCTGAATTCTCTTTTAGCTCTTTTCTTAGTCTTCCTTTTCTTGATCAAAGGATCATCTATTGCAAGTCCATATCTACTGCAGATCGACTTTCTATCTGGTAACCTGGATAATTTCTCTAAAGATTTATTCACCTTTGAGCTCGTACAAAGACTCACCAGTGTCTTTGTAATATGTGAGTAAATTTCACCCCATGTGTAGGATTCAAATGGCAACTGAAAAATTTCCTGCAATCTGATATAATCAATGAATTTTGAAGGTAGAGCAGCAAGATATACCTGTTTCCACAACAGGTTCTTTGAGTCCTTTACCTCGTAAGTTCTTTGCATCCAATCACGATGGAATTCATCATACTGCGACATTTTATGGCACTTGAGGTTCATGAGTATGAATTCATGCTTGTTGGCAATCTATGTTTCACTTCCACACCAATGCTCCTGAATCATTGATGTCAGAGCGCCAATCATATTACTGATCACTGTGTCATCTGGATTATGTATAATGTCGCCTTTCTCATCTTTAAGAACTTCTGCCTCCATTGTTTCAATGAGTTTCGGGGAAGATTCAGTCTCCCACCATTTGAGAAGTGTACCTATAAAACATTGAATAATTGTCTTGCAAGCATCTATTTCATATTTTCCTCTGAGACACATGAGCTTATATTCTGTGTACATTATGTCTATCATTTGCCGGATCTAACCAATGCTCATATTATCTATATTCCATTCCCTATGAGATTCAGGGAAGAAGGTGTGTGCTTCAGGCAATTTTCCTTTTCCTTCAAGATCAGGAGCAGCACACCTAGAAAATTTGTGTTCTAGGGGCTCATAGATGGGAAAGATTTGTGCCTCTTGAGGTTTCTTTTCTGTTTCTTTGGCTTCTGCTTCAGCCTCTGCTTCTTGAAATAGAGAAGCAATGCTAATATGTTCCGATTTATCAACATCTGATGAAGAGACAATTTCTTTGGGGAATAAAGAAGGAAACTTATGAATATTTCTGATTTGATTTTCAATCTTTATATTCCTTTTTACCAAAAAGGAATTTGGAACTGGCTTTTCTGCTGTTGTCAGCTGAACTCTTTCAAATTTTCCTACTAATCCAGTAAGAAGAGTTTTAGTTGTGTCAATGTGACCAACTAATTTTTCTCCTACCTCTTCTATTTTGTTCAGTGAATCCCTGGCATAAGTACGGGAAATACTAGAATCAAATTGCATATTGTTTAAACAACTATTCACACTATTTAATGAAATCTGTACAATATCTATCTGCTTCTTTAAATCATCTGTCTTTTTTACATTCATCTCCAAACCCTTGAGAGCTGTATTGGTCTAGTTCAATTGTTCACTAGCCTTTTGGATTCTTCCATCAATTCCTAGGGCATTATCATCTTTTTGGACCAATGGGATGGCTTTGGCTGCATTGGTATTTTCTCCTAAAACAATCCCTTTGTATGGAGGAAATGTGGTAGGAGTCTCAATTTGTGACCCGTCTAATGCAGTCCATCCATGTTTATTGACTGTAAGACTGGAGGAAGCACTAGTAAAAACATTTATGGGAGCAATTTTATCTTTCCAAGAATAGAAAGAAATCCATGTATTGTTCACCTCCATGTAATGTTTCCAGTCATTTGCATATTGCCTTTTATGGTCAGGTGTGAATGTTTGGTCAAATTCTTCTGCTTGTGGATTTGTATACAAATCCCAATTAAGCATAGCCTTCATCCATTTAGCACTGATTTGTGATTTCAGACATCCATCCATAAGCGAGAAGAACTTGTGCATTTCCATCACTGCAGGCTTTCTACAATCAGCAGGAATTTGTTTAAACCTACATTCTGGAATCAACTGTGATTGCTCAAGCATTCCTAGGCCATATCTTGGCTTTGCTAGTCTCATCAGACAGATCATTTCAGTTAATCTAGGATCTTCTTCTTCTATTGTTTTCATCATGAGCCAGAACCTATTGTAGGTCAGGTTTTGTATGCATTTTATCATCTTTATGTAATAATTAACTAAAACATCTAATTAGGTGTAAAATTATAAGAAACAATTAAATTAAATTAAAATCATGAAAAAAAAACCTGACCTCTCATTTTTCATTTGTTTTAATTTCGTTGTGTATTTTTACTTAATTCTTTATTTTCATTATTTATTTTTTATACATAGTAGTTTTTATTATTGCATTTTTGTAGTTAATTTTTGATGAAATTCGTTATAAAGCATCGAGGGAATATTTTCCTTAGGGTTCCCTTGATATGATCATCCTCAATGTAATGGTTGACTTGCCTATAAAGTCTTTCTGGACAGTTGAATTTTAATCCTAAGCCTTTGCAGTGACTAGTCGGATAAAAGGATTTTGAGAATGCAAGTTTTTTCCTCGAAAATAATGAAAATTTTCGTGTGATTTTTATAAAATTTGAGTTAATTTTTTTGGAAATTTAAATTATAGTTATTAAGTTTTAGGGTTTTAGTTACTCAAATATATTTTAGTATTGAATCTATTTCTAGGATTAAAAAAAAAATAATTAAACTTAAATACTTTCACTAATAATTTTTTAAAATAAAACTCAACAAATTTTAGCATAAAAAATTCTGAGGCAAATTTGTCACCTCATTACACAACGCAAGTGAAGAACACAACAGGGATACGTATCGGCACTTTAATTGTATTTTCAAAGAAAATTAACAATATAAAATGAAGCATCCAACGGAGATCATACATGATCAAAACTGTTACGGCTTTTTTGGAAGGAAATAGAACTATCAAGTGAAACACGTAGAGAGATAGTTGAATATCCATTCCAAAACTAATTTCGTTTAGTTAAAAGTTATCAATCACATTTAGTTAAAAGTTATCAATCACTTGTGACAAAAGTTTATATAACTGTGTATTTATCATAAAATTATGATTTCAATAATTTTATGGGGTGATTGTGGTAAGTAATTGTGAATGAGAATTGGGTCATGATAACATAAAATGTTACTGCAATTATAAAATTGTGGCACCTCTAAGCTTTTCTTCGGTTTCTTGATGTTTTTTTACAAATATGTTGTCTTCGTTTGTAAAGGAAGATAGTGGTGTGCCACTTTCCATTGGGTCTGAATGGAATGGAATGGTGAGATTCACCAAGCCCATCTGACCCACTTTGTCAGGCCTCCCTTATCCATTGCAACAAGCACTGTGTCATTTCCAGTTGGGCCCGGATGGCGTGGAATGGTGAGATTCACCATGCTCGTCTGACTCACCCTGTCAAGCCCATTGAAAAGGCAGAGGAGCTTAAAACACAAAACACACAACCTTTGGCTCTTCTATTGATCACACAAAAGATTGATACATACAATGAACTCAATGAAGGGTATTTAAACCTTTTCGACTAGAGACTCGCCTAAATTATCTTGGCATGCAAACACACACTAAAAGTCGTCTATCACTTAAATTGACTTGAATCAACACTCAATTAACTGACTCTCTAATTTTTGCCAACTCCTCATGCGGGAGTAATTAACCCATTTTAACATTCCCCCTTAATTACAACCACTAAATTAAACCATGACTCATGAAAACTCAAACATGCGTACTGGTCTATGTCTCAATTAGGCTTACAACACCCAAGTTTCTTCTATGAAACTCAAACACGTCTTTTTCTAATGAATTAGTAAATATATTAACCAATTGATCACTAGATTTACAAGGCTTCAACTGAACTTCTCTATTGCTCACAAGTTCTCTAATAAAGTGATATCTAGTATTAATATGCTTTCTCTTTTGGTGAAACACACTATTCTTGGATAATGCAATTGTTGAGGTGTTGTCACAATATATTGTTGTTGTTCCTTGTTGTTTCTGCGTGAGTCCATCAAATACTCTTCTTAACTAGACTTCTTAACATGCTAATGATATTGTTGCTACATATTCTACTTCTCTTGATGAAAGTGTCACAATGGGATACTTCTTAGATGCCCATGAAATCAAACCTGAACCAAGATGGAACACAAAACCAAAAGTGCTCTTTTTATCATCCAAATTGCCTGCAAAATCACTGTTTGTGTACCAAATCAAATCCTTATTTTATGTGCTTGCATACATTATGCCGCAATATCTAGTTCCTTCTATGTATCTCAAAATTATTTTTCCTGCACTCTAATGTGTGTCTTTTACAGTCTCCATAAATCTAGAAATCAAACTCACTCCTTGCATGATATCTGATCTTGTAGCTGTGAGATACATGAGGCTGCGAACCAATCCTTTGAATAGAGTTGGATTGACATCTGATCCTTCATCATCCTTATTTAAATTTGTACCTGTTGCAACTGGTGTAGGGACAGGTTTGCAATTTTCCATCCTGAACCTTTTCAACAAATCTTTGGCATATTTATTTTGACATTTAAAAATTCCTTTTTTAGATTTCTCATCTTCTATGCCAAGAAAATATTTCATGAGACCAAGATCTGTCATCTCAAATTCTTTCATCATGGCTGCTTTAAATTCTTCTAACTCAAAATCACCTGTAAAAATCATGTCATCAACGTATACGCAAACAATCAAAATCTTTCCATGCTCATTTACATTTGTGTACAAGGTAGTTTCAATGTTTCTTCTGCAAAAACCATTCTTGATCATGTAGCTATCAATTCTGCTATACCAAGCTCTAGGCGCTTGCTTGAGTCCATAGAGTTCTTTCTTCAACCTATAAATTTTATCTTCTTTACCTTCAACTTCATATCTTGGAGGATGCTACACATAAATTTCTTCTTCTACAATTTCATTCAAGAACGTTGATTTCACATCCATATGATATAATTTCCATTTGTTCTTAGCTATTGTGGCTAGAAATGCTCTTACAGTATCTAATCTGATTACCAGAGAAAATCTTTCTCCAAAGTCTATTCCTTGTTGTTGTGAGAATCCTTTTGCTACAATTCTTGCTTTAACTATGTCAATTTCACATCTCTTATTCCACTTTGTCTTATACACCCACTTTACACCAATGAGATTTTTGTGCTTTGGTAAATCAACCAAATCGCATGTAGTACTATTTTCAATAACTTCAATTTCTTCATCCATGGCTTGCACCCAATTTTCATCTCTGATTGCTTCTTCAAACAAAGAAGGCTGGAATGACAACTATGCAAAATTTGAACTAACATCCAAATCATCATAAATATCTTTCAGAATTATCATATTTCTCTTGCCATTTGTAAGATTCATCACTTGATTGATCGTTAGGAGAATTATGGTATGTTGATCTACTTGAATATCCATGCTGCTCAGAAAATCTTGGAGTCCTTATTGGTGTGTTTCTATTTGGTGTCCTCAATTGTGATTCTTGCTGCTCTTTTTGTGCTACATCATCTTCTTCCATCAGTGGCACTTGTGCATCAACTGTTTTGTCTATACTGCCATTCCATGACTCTTTTTCTTTGAACACAACATCTCTTGTAATTATGGTCTTCTTGCTGACATCGTTATACAATTTGTAAGATTTTGATTTCTCACTATAACCAGTAAATATGCATTTTTCACTTTATCATCCAATTTGCCTCTTCGTTCCTTAGGCACATGTGCATAAGCTACACATCCAAATACTATGATATGAGATATGTTGCAATACATACATCACCATGCTTGTTTTGGTACTCTATTCATCACACTCTTTATAGGAGATTTGTTGATTGCATTGATCTAAAAATTACGGAAGAAGATCATTTTCTAACACTTGGCAAGATTGAAAATGGGTCTTTAAAACATCATGTTATTTTGGTGTTCCCTCAAGCACGAACTAACTCATATGTGAAAATTAATCATAAAGAGCATAACACAAATAATCACACAAACATGACGAAAAATGACACGAATTTGGTGAAGGCGTTCGCCCCTCCTAGGCTACGTCTATGGGCCCTACTCAAAAGGCTAGGCCACTCATGTTTCAATATTTAAAAAGAGGTACATCAAATTTTGTATTTACAATTGTGTTTATTTCCCCTACAAGGAAATGTTCTCCTACAAAGAACTCTCACAATATCACTTGACAATCTGCAATCAACGTGTCATCTATACAAAGAGTAGCCCGCAAGGACTCAAACCTCAACTGAAATTGAGCAATGATGCATCAACAATACATCATTAAACTACCTGTTTCAACTTGACTTGGAGAGACAACAGTTCATGTACTGACTTCTGAAGAATTAGCTGCTACAACTATTGAACAGGCTCTGTCGATGAGTTCGAGCACACCAAAACCATTGTTTCGATTCTTCAAGTGCCCAATTTGGACTCTTGATAACTTCGGAACACCAATTACAAAATGAGCTTACAGCATGGCTCACACCAACAACTTAGAGTTGCACTCTTCACAACTTCCTTCTCGTTTCGATGGCACAATGGCTCTACACCTTCTAGCTCACAACGCTAGACTTCAACACAACTCTGAGCTTCACTTGCCCCTAATTTTGAATGGCTTCACTTGCCTCTGACTTCAAACAACACATGCAACTTCTTATGCCCAATACTCATTAAACAAGTTTTTTCCCTTCAACATGCTTCTTGACATGTTCATAATTATCATGTTCTTTCTCTCTACTACAACATTCTACTGCAGAGTGTTCCTAGTTCTAAACTATCTTCTGATTCCATGTTGTTTGCAAGAATCATGGAATGCCTTTGAATCATATTTTTGACCATGATCTGACCTCAATAACTTGATATGTCGATCACTTTAGTTCTCTGCTAAGGCTTTGAATTCTTTAAACCTTGCAAAAGTTTGAGACTTCTACTTCAAGAAGTAAAGCCAAGTCTTTCTACTATAGCCATCAATGAAAGTGAGGAAGTAGCTACTTCCACCAAATTTCTATTATGTCCTCCTAGGCTCACACAAGTTTGTATGCACTAACTCAAGAGGTTGTTTTTCTCTATATGCAACTCCCTTTGGAAAGCTTTCACGGTGTTACTTTCCCAAGATGCAGCACTCACAAGTACTAGCTGATTCTTTGATAGGAGCTAATCCTCTAATCATCTGTTTCTGCTGCAACAATCTAAAACTCGAAAAGTGCAAGTGTCGAAATCGAAAGTGACATAGCCAATAATCATTACAACATGCAAATGTAAAAGAATTGACACGATCATTGTACTTCATGGCTAAAGGAAAGAGTTTGTTCCTCGTCATCTGCATCTTTGCTATCACCTGCTTGGGGGCTTGTCATATATAACACACTCTTGTCCTTGAAAGATAACTCTGTATCCCTTCTATGTTAATTGACCAAAAAATATCAAATTATGTTTGAGACCAAGGACATAATATACCTCTAAAACTGTCTTCGGCTCTCCCTGCTTGGTTAGAATGTTGACCACTCCTTTTTCATCTACATCCACAATCTTTTCAGTCCCCCAACGTTACCTCCGTTTTCATAGATTGAACCAAATTTGCAACCAAATTCTTGTTGTGTGTCATGTGGTTACTGCAACCAGTGTCCAATAGGCACACGTTATCATAAGGTTCATGCATGGTATGGAAAGCTAGGAACATGAAGTTAGTACTCTCTGTAGTGACATTAGCTCTCTGGTTCTCTTGATAAGCAAACTTCTTCCTGCAATCATGGGCATAGTGACCAAATTTACTGCAATAATAACATCTCACATTTGATTATTGTTGAAGCTTCCACATTCATGTTCATGTTCTTCTTGGTCACCTCTCTGACCACCATGTCTTCCAACTCATCCTTTACCTCTCGATCTACTTCTGCCTCGACCTGTGTCTCTTGAAATATAAAGATGACTTTTGAATGTGGTCTCTAAAGGGGAATCCTTATTTTTGTCTATCCTTACCTCATGTGATAGAAGTGATCTCATCAACTCATCAACTGTTAATGCTGCCAAATCCTTGGCTTCTTCTATGGCTGCTACAACAACATCAAATTTGGTAGACAAAGTTCTGAGGAGCTTCTCAACCACTGTTTGATCTTTAATTTCCTCACCATAAATTTTTAATTGATTTACGACAGTCATGACATGATTCATGAAAGAATCGATGTCCTTTGTCTCCTTCATCTATAGACTTCCAAAATCTCTCATAGTATTCTGCAACTTAACAATATTGACTTTAGCCATACCTTTATAGCTTGTCACCAAAGTATCCTATGCTTCCTTTGTTGAAAACATGATCATAATCTTCTAGAACACTGCTCGGTCCAATCCTTGCATGATAAAGTGAAATGCTTGTGCATTCTTCTTGTTGTCTTTCTTCCATTGTTTCCTCTCGACATTAGTGAGAGCTTGTTCTTCTGCTTCATCCTTAGGTTCTAAAAACCAAAACTGGACACAATCCCAAACATCATGAACCAGAAACGTAGTTGCCATATTAATAGCCCACATATCATAATCTCTCCCTATAAACAAACACATCATAATCTCTCCCTATAAACAATGAGAACTAAAACTAGAAATTTGAGAAAACCATCTTCAAAAATTACACTTCAAATAATAAAACCTTTTTTTACTTAAAACCTTTATACACCTTTTAAAAAATACCTTTGTAGTAAAGCTTTTTCTTAAAAACGAACACTTTAAAAATTTTAATAAATCTTACCCAGCCTTTAAAAAAACCCTACAAAACCTTTTAACAAAATAAATCTTTATATGATTTTTTGATATGTAAAAATACTTTATATAAAAAAAAATCCTTTCATAAAGTTATGAATGCCTTTAATAATGATCATTTCCAAATATTTTTATAAAGTCATTCGAAATCCTTATTCCTGCCCAAAAAAACTTTGAAAATGATGTTTCCAAATCTTTTTATGATCACTCTAAATCACGTGCCCTTTTTTAAAAAGTTTCAATAAAATGTAACGCCACCGACGTGAAATTGACTTCGTTCAACTGCCATCCGTCCCAGCGAGCCGCCTCTCCAAAGAATTACAACAGGAAAAAACGAAGGGAAAAGCGAAAGATCGTTCAATTTTTATTATAATGTAAAATACGCCTATTTTGTTAGATTTTAGGGATGGTTCAATGGAAAGTACAGTGTTTCTTTATAATACTTTCTAGTGGCGAAAAAGTATATATATATAGAGGCAGTGGTTAGAATTTATTTTTTCAATAAAAAAATTGATTAAAATTGATATTTTAACTAATTATTAATTTTTACATCTAGTGAGTTAGGAGATTTCTTTTCAAGTATTTTAAGAATAGGAATAAAATCTTAAATCAAACTAAATATATTGTTTGTTTAGATTCGAGAGACCAAATAGTGAGTTAGGAGATTTCTTTTCAAGTATTTTAAGAATAGGAATAAAATCTTAAATCAAACTAAATATATTGTTTGTTTAGATTCGAGAGACCAAAGTTTGGTCGCAGTGGACGTTAACTATCATCATCGTTAACATTATGAAAAAAGAAATTAAGCTTCTCTTTATTGCAATCATTTAGCTTTAACTAATTCACATAAGAGGCGTTTTTCATGTTTTAATGGAATTTCTGTACGTAGCCTTGTATATATTTTTGGAAAAACCAGAAAATTGATAGTATAGATTAAAGATTAAATTTCATAAATTGCTCATGGATTTCAATTTTTGATATATTTTGGGAGTGAGTATATTTTTTTGGCATTATATCTTATGATGTCAGTGATCCATATTTGAATATGGGTGCGAATAATAATAACCATTCAAAATAATTTTAATTAACTAGAATTTAGATTCGAGAGACTAAAGTTTGGTCGCAGTGGACGTTAGCTATCATCATCGTTAACATTATGAAAAAAGAAATTAAGATTCTCTTTATTGCAATCATTTAGCTTTAACTAATTCACATAAGAGGCGTTTTTCATGTTTTAATGGAATTTCTGTACGTAGCCTTGTATATATTTTTGGAAAAACCAGAAAATTGATAGTATAGATTAAGATTAAATTTCATAAATTGCTCATGGATTTCAATTTTTGATATATTTTGGGAGTGAGTATATTTTTTTGGCATTATATCTTATGATGTCAGTGATCCATATTTGAATATGGGTGCGAATAATAATAACCATTCAAAATAATTTTAATTAACTAGAATTTTGCCCAGTAAGGACTTTTATGGAAAAAAGTTTCCCTTTCTCAACCCAAAAACAAAAGAGAATTTGATATCAAACCAATTCTCAAGATAACTTTAATTAAAACTCTAATATAGTTATTCTATTCCAAAACATCATTTACAACATTAAAACACACCATAATTAAATTAATAATAACATAATTTTGTTAATAATATAATTAAATTAAAAATAATAATATTATTATATATCAATAAGTTTTATGATATCATTCAGAAGTATTTAAACTTATTTATTTAGCATGGGTTTTATAACATTATTAAAAACTTAATAAATAATAAATTAGCTTCAATTTAAATAAAAAGTGGACTAATTATTAATAATCATATAATTTAAAATCATAAAAAAAAGTGAGAGATTGTGCAATTATTTATTTAAACATTTAATTTTTTAATAATTTTTTATAATAAATAAAATAAATAAAATTTATAAGTATTATTTAAAAATGGACTAATTAATTAATAATAATATATTTTAAAATCATAAAAAAAATTTAAAATCATAAAAAAATTGAGAGATTGGTGCAATTATTTATTTAGGCATTTATTTTTTTTAATATAAATTTTTATAATAAATAAAATAAATAAAATTTATAAGTATTATTTAAGTCAGTAGGAGAGAAAAGTTGTTAATGTTTAACATTTTGAATTAAAGGAAAAAGAAAAATAAAATGGTTTTTATTATGGTATTTTTAATTTATGGTTTTTGTCTTGGTATTTTTTTGATATAATTTTTTTTTGCCATGATATTCTTAACTTATAGTTTTTCAATGGTATTCTTCTCTAATATAATTTATCTAGAAGCTAATAATTAAACTAATCTAGATCCATCTTAACTTCAAATTTAACTAAAACTAATAGAAAATTCAAAACCAAAACCAAACTAAATCCATATTTACTCCAAATCTACTAAAAACTAATTAAAATACAAAACCAATAAAAAAAATATCTAACCTAATAATAATAAAATCATAACTAAACTAAAACCAATAATAATAAAATCATAACCAAACTAAAACTAACACTATTGAAAGAAACTATCAACATGAATAAATTTGATATAGCAGTGAAGAAACATTTTACTAGAATATATCCCTCTGACATAAGCAAGCTGGCGTAGCATTGAGAAATCGAGATAGCAGCGCACAATGGCCAGAAGATAACCCTGGGCACTTTGATACTGGTTGCCACATCCTCCGTGCAAGACATGACGGGGTCTGTGACGATGAACGTGATAGGTGGAAATGATAGTGATTTCTCTTCAGCGCTTCTAAGGAGGTCCTCCAAAGCGAGGCCTAACTTTTGCAGGGCAACAAATAACTCGCCTATGTTGGATGTGCGACCATGGTCGGCCGGCAAACCGTCAGGCATACACAGAATTCGAACCCTACGTCGTCGCTGTTCCGACTCCGACTCCGGATCATCCCCGCAGACAATGGATTTAGCGTTTCTCGAAGCTTCCACCGTGCGTTTCTGTATCCACTCGGTATTAACGAAAGTGATAAAAAGTCCCCGAGTTGCCAGCAGTTGGGCCAAATTCATGATAGCATTAACATGACCCTGCGCAGGAAATGGCACAATCACTGCATGAGGGGCATGTTGCTCGTTTTCATTCATCATATTCAAATGAATAGTGGCAGAGTTTCTTCTTTTCTTTTCCCTTCCTCTGTAACAGTTTACTCCTCTGAACTTGGGCTGCGAAGTATGCACCTACCACAACGGGGGATTACATTGATATACGCTTCCATCATCACATCACTTATCTAAGTTATCACATGAAGAATGATTCGTATGGATTAAATGGGTTGAATTTTGAAGCATTTAAATACAAAGAATCATTCATCAGATGAAGATTGATTTGTATGGATTAAATTGGTTGAATTTTGATGCATTTTAATACAAAGAATCTATTAGAATAGTGCCTAATTGTATGGTTTGTTGAGATTTTCAGTTTCATAAATTAGGGAAAAATCTCAAGTGTGTGACAACAATAGGATTTGTTGCTATATTAGCTCAAGGTAGTTGGGAAAGAGTTAATGTATCCTATATTTGTTGTGAGAGGATTTATGAGTCAGTTAGATTCTCTTGGCTATAAAATACATGCCCGTACAGATATTAGTGAGTGAGAGTTTGTGAGGAAATATTATTTTGTAATTTCCTGATTAAATTGCCGATGCTTATGTTTGGTGGACGTAGCCCAGATTGGTTGGGTGAACCACGTTAATCTGCTGCCTCCTATATATGGTTATTTGTTGTGTATATTGTTTATTTGTTTGTTGCACACCTTTGCTTCTAACAAACGGTATCAGAGCATGTTGGAGGCGTCATGTGAGCCTGCGTGGAGGTTTGAAGAAGCTGCGTGGAGCATAGATTTCGGTGCGTTGCTGGTGCGCACTACTGTTGGTCCGTTGAGAGTAAACCATTTTTTGGGCGTGGCTGTGGGGCTGTGTATGTCCACCGCTGCTGGTGCGTACTGCTGCGTGGACCAACTACTGGATGCGTGGAGGTGAATCAGCCAACAGACCAGAGAACCTGTGTGGAGGTCGTTTTTTCAACCTGCGTGGAGTTGATTGCTGGCGATGCATTGGATCAGGCAGCTTGCGTGGTATTGCGTGCTGGTGGTGCGTTGGTATTGCGTGCTGCTGGTGCATGGCAGCAGCAAAATGTATCGCTTTACTTCTTCTAGCCATGGCGGTGGGGGGTATCCATGCTCGATGCGGAGTGACTGAAGGGCGCATGTAATGTGTGGTGTTGGTGCGTATGTGATATACCTGGTGCGTATGTGATATATATACCTGGTGCGTATGTGTTAATGAATAAGTTTGTTGAGTTTTTTTAAAAGGACCGAACTTTGTGAGCATTGAGGTTTTTTAAAAGACGTATATTACATTTTTTGAGAAGTGCATATGGCAGAAATTTTTCTGTGAAGTACAAAGGGCAGAAATTAAAAAAAAAAGGCAGTGTAATATAAGGCATAGGCAGTTTTTTTTTTTTTTAATCTTAATTGCTGGTATTTAAAAGTTGGATTTGGAGATTATTGTTTTTGGTTGATACAAGATGGCAAAAACTCAGAGTGCCCGGTTTGAAATTGAGAAGTTTAATGGCAAAAATAATTTCGAGATCTGGAAGGTGAAGATGCATGATTTTCTTGTCCAACAAGGAGTGGCAAAGGCGTTGATGGGTAAATCCAAACAAATTTACAACATCACAGATGATGAGTGGGACGAGATGGATGAAAGTGCAGTTAGTGCTATTCGACTGTGCCTGGCGGATGATGTCCTGTTTAATATCGTGTCGGAGACAACAGCTGCTGGTTTGTGGACGAAACTGGAGAAACTGTACATGACCAAATCCTTAACCAATAGGATTCTCCTGAAGCAACAATTGTACAGTCTGCACATGAAGGAAGGTACATCAATTGCTGATCATTTGAATGTATTTAATACTCTTTTGGTACAATTACAAAGTATAGAAGTAAAAATTCAATCCGAGGATAAAGCTATGACTTTATTGTGCTCGTTGTCCGAGTCATGGGATCATTTTGTTACTTCTATAAATCTTAGTTCATCAGAAACTATTGAGTTTGATGATGTAGTTGTATCTTTATTATCGGAAGAAACAAGGAGAAGGTCGCATTCAGAAACCTCTACATCAGAAGCTATGATGGTTAGAGGTCGTTGGAAAGAAAGACGCTCCAGTAGACCGAGCGACTCACATTCAAAGTCGAAAGGGAAGAGGAGTAAGGTAAAGTGTTGGTTTTGTGGCAAATCAGGGCATTTAAAGAAGGACTACTGGAAGCGACAGCAGCAAATTTCTAAAGCAGAGTCTTCAACAGAGAAGAAGGAGGCAAATACGACAGATACAGGTTCGACATCTGGTTCAGGTATGAGTGATGAAGTATTATCAGTTAATGTGTCAAATCATGGTCAAAATTGGTTGTTAGATTCTGGTGCATCAAACCACATGTGTATTCATAAGGAATGGTTTAAGACATATAAATCAATTAATGGTAGAGTTGGGTACATGGATAATGATGTAACATGTAATATTGTGGGGATTGGGAGTTTACAATTGCAAATGTTTGATGGGACAACAAAAATGTTAACTGATGTGAGGCATGTACCAGATTTAAGGAAAAAATTGATTTCATTAGGAGCACTTGATTCAAATGGATATAAAACTATAATTCAAGGTGAAGTAATGAAAACTTACAAAGGTATTTTACTAGTTATGAAAGCTAAGAAGGTAGGAAATCTATTTCAGTTAGAAAGAAGTACAGGGTTAGATTATGTGTCTACAGTGTCTAAATATGACAGTAGTTCCATTCACTCATGGCATCAAAGATTGGGGCATATGAGTGAAAGAGGGTTAAAAATTTTGGCTGATCGTAAGTTACTTACAAATCTAAAGTTCAGAAAGTTAGATTTCTGTAAGCATTGTCTATTTGGAAAACAAAGTAAACAAAAGTTTAAAACAGGCAAACATACTAGTAAAGGAATACTTGACTATATCCATTCAGATGTCTGGGGTCCA
>APFE030964561.1:21771-36923 GCA_000404065.3 Pinus taeda | reverse complement strand
CAAGACCAGTTATGTGCTTGTTGTGGACAAGTTGTTCCCAAGGTCTGATGATGGGCTTGGGAAGTGCAGACTGAACTTATGCATCTGCATGTAACCTTGCTGCTCTGTTTGGTACTAAATCTAAATGAACTGTAACATGTTGTTGATGGGTGGTTGTCTCAATGTTCTGAACAAAAATAGGTTCAGAATGGTGTCTATTTTGATGTAGCTCTTCTTGCTGTAGCTGTGATTCAAGCTGCAAAAAATCAATCTTTTCCTGTGCATTTTGTAGACAACTATGAATATCTGCAAGAAAATCCTTGTTGATTTTGACTGTATTATCCATAGTAGAGTGTACTAGATTGTCCAATAACTCTAAGATTGCACCGATTGGAGCCATTTTTTTTTTTTCGTAGGTCAATCTCACAAAAATAGTAAAACAATGAGGAAAATATGGACACCAATTGCTTTTCTATATAAACTTATGGCTACAACTTCAAATAAATCTTGAATCCAAGAGAACTTGTCCTCTTCTTTTGGTGTAAGAAATCTGGAATAACCCTCTATAATCTGATTATCAAGCTAAGCGAATGGCAGTAGAAAACTAATGACTGCAAATATCAGAATTGCCTTTTATAATGTGACAAAGAATAATTGTTGCTGATATATGATATCTCAATAGGAAATGGAAGCATTCCACTAGGAACTGGAATTCAAAAACATGGTTTCTAGGTACCAGTAAACATGGTTTCTAGGTACTGGTATCATCAATTGTATCGACAAATCCAATTTATCATTCTACAAGAAGAGCCACAAAGGATCGTGGAACTACATGTAGCCCTTCAAAGGCGTCTTCACGGTACTTTATTTAGAAGAAATGAAGCATTAAATCTCTTAATAGAATCTATAGTTTTCACCTCACTCAGTAGACTATCTACATATTCCCAAAACTATTTGGCACTTATGTATGAACTCTTCCTGTTCACTTACACTGAGCTCACGAGAATTGGAACTCTTTAATAACCAAACTACTTATGTTGAGCTCCATTCAAACTTAGAATGTCGCATTTTATGCCTTTCATCACCTTCCCCAACATCAAAACTCTCCGTCCATTGCAACAAATCATTTAATTTTTCAAAGTTGGAATTTGTAAACCGGACACACTTATCTCTTTGTAATTATAATTTTAAACTTTGTCATCATGTTTGAAAATCCACCACGCATACCTCTGAAATTGTTGAATTCCTTGGACCCGGTGGTTGTATTCATCCCCAAGGGAAGCTTTGTTGTCAATCCAGTTAACTATGCGACCACAAACACCAATAGGAACCTCCAATTTAGCATATGGCGTCTTACTAAACCCCGTAGCACGTAAGGCCTCTTCTGACTAGAAAGGAATCTCCAACTTTTGTAGCCTCCCCCTCAGTAAAAACTCATATTCTAGTCCAGTAACTCGGCGGATCATCTCAACCCGTGGTGAAGCAACCTGGTCGGACTCCACGCATTTCTTAGCATCTTGAATAAATTTGGTAACGGTTATGGAGACATTATCTTTCAAATTTAAATTTGTTTCAAATCCATGAAGGCTCAGTGGATCTTTAAGGCACTGCGTGATCTGCTGCTTGTTTAAGCCCAGAAGATTTTCGAACAAAAACCTGCAGAGAAGATAGGGGGAAAGTCCCGAGTCCCGGCTTATGGTTAAGACATCTTCCCCCGTAGTGTACCTTGCAACATATTGACAGGAATTGAAGTAACAACTTATAATAAATCGAGGCCAGTCTCCACAAAAATATCGACAACGCTTTTCAACGGAGATCTGTCAATTTTCTTTCCATCGCGCTCTAGATCAATCCGACGAATCACCACATCCGTCACAACAAGTGACTCATAGACCCGCTCACGGAAGGTCGTTATTCCGCTATATATCCTTCAAATTAATCAAGGACTGGGATTACGGAAAATGGTGATGCACGCCAGACGGATTTGATGTCTTTTCAATGATTTTGTGTGCCATCAATACAATCGAGTAAACAACACGAATAATATAAAGTTGCGTGTCAAAACTGCAATCAGGACACAACATAACTTTCGCTACCAGTTCGGGACAAAGCCATAAATCAATCTAACTCAGGTTGCTTTGGTAATAGACTACCATATGGATCCTGAGCTTGAAGAGGAGCGTGAGGAATATAGCTCCATATCGTAATAGCTCCCTCTCAGCGGTAGCAGGATCAACACCATATCCAATTAAAGGAGCCTTTTGCGTGCAGAAATTGAGGATTTATTTCGGCTGAATCTTCTAGCAACCTATAGCTGTTTGGAAGTAAATGAGATGGAGGATCGATTTCGGGCTAAACTTTCCTGAAACCTGCCGTTTGGAATGATATGAAATAGAGGACCAATTTCAGTCTGAATTTTCCAGGAACCTGCAGCTTTTGGGAAATAAATGAAATAGGACTGATTTCAGGCTGAATTCGCCTTTTTTTTTTTATTGAGGAAGGTGCTCAGACAAATTCTGATGATGCGCCCCAATATGATAACGTCCTGCTACCCATGGAAGCTTGTGTCGTTGCAATGGGGCAAAAGTCAGAGGCAAACAAAACAGAGGGCATTTTTCTGCCTTCCATCAATTCAGGACAGCATGAACAATGCTCGACAGAACAACGCTTCTTTTAGGAACGTTCATGGGCGGTGAGGCAGAGAGCGCAGGTAGTATGTCAGGCAAAGAGTGCAGGTATGCAGTGAGACAGCGTTTGCAGCTGATCTCTTGATAGAGGGCGCAGGCTTGACAGAAGGTGCAGACAATGTCAAAAACGTATATGACGGACAGACATGTCAGAACAGCTTGGACAGCGCTGGCAGTGTCAGGCATAGGGACGTTTCATCATTCAAGTGAATATGGTAGACAGAGCGCAGGTCTATATAAAGGAATATGGCAGAAATAAACTGCACAGAAAGGCCATAAACAAATGGCTCAAATTAATTATGCAGGGCAGGAATACGCCTGCTCTAATACCATGTTAAACACACATGGGGAGCGAGAAAGATAGGAAAGATAAAGCATGCATTTCCATTTTATTCACAATTGATATAGATTTATAGTACAATATGGTGACTGTTGGGATTCACATCCCAAGGTCCCTTGGACTGCTTAGTCTCTTTAGCTTCCACACTAACCCATTTAGGATTAGGTGTCCAACATAAGCAATATGTGTTATGATGAATACACAAGGATGGAGTGTGTGGAGCTAGTATACACAAGGATGAACAATTTGTTTCCAAGGGTTGCAAGAATATTGATGATGTAGGGTATGTTAAGCAATATGTGCTATGATGATTGATTATGTGGCTAATGATGAAAGGGTCAAGATAAAGAGTGATTAGGATATGGCTACCCGAGGATGTGTTTAGAGTTTTTTCAGTTAAAAATAGATTGGTAATATATTTCCTAGAAGACTAATGAGTCTAAGGTTTATGTTTCTTTTCTTGATGAGCTATTTAATTTAGAGGGTTTGATATTAATATTGAGATTCAATACACTATTGAGTTCACAACTTAGTATTCTGAGGGAGCCAAATTTGTTGATTTAATGACAATACTAGTGTCGCAAAAATGTTTTAATAATAGGGTTTGATTTTGGCTATCAAGTATTGTAGGGTTTTTTACTGGTGTAAAAATATACTTGTTGACAAGTATAACAATCTCGGATTAAAAGTTCATGCAATAAAGGATAATATAGGAAAAATAAGACCAAGGTCATGAGACACATATTCCAAAGTAAATGTTGGGCAAGCGCTATAATGGGCATCACTTGGTGATTATGGCTAAGGAAATTGACAAAGACAAGGACATTAATTGACATTTATTTATGAAAATAAAGGAAAATAGAAGAAGAGGGAGATGAAGGGTTACAAATTTGCATGAGGGGGGAAATTGAATGAAAAATGAAGAAAATAGAGGCCTTAATAATAGAAAGGCTTCTGAGGATTAGTTCACAGTTTTTGTCAATTCTAGTTTCAACTCTTATTAACTATTGCACACTTAGAGCATTCTTGGAGCACTCTCGCATAGGAGAAATGAAGGAAAATGATGTACAAGGAAAGAAAGAAAGGAGAAGGACAAGCAAGGAAGGTTGGATCAAGTAGCTTCAACAAGAGGATTTTGCAGGTAACAAGTTGCATGCGTGATTTCCTAGCTGAAGTGTAAATGCATGGTACATGCATTTGTTTATTTGGTTCTATTGGTTCTTGATTTAGCCCTATTTTAGAAACTATCCATGTCCATTAGTTTCACCTTGTGCCTCCCTCACCATGTGACTTCCTTTTATGTTCTACAAGAAAAAATATATGCTTGAACCTTATTAACAAAATGTTCACATTTATCATGCATCAAGTATATTATTATAATAATCATTGTAACTAGTAAGAAAAACACTATTATATTAAATAAAAAATTAAAGTCTTAATTTTAAATTGATAATTACAATTATTAATTATAGTAAATATAATTTAAAAAATTAAAATTTAAAATTAAATAATATTTAATAATATTAAAAATAAAGTTTACTCATAATTAAAATAAAATTAATAAAAATACAAAATTATTACATGAATGAATATAATAAAACAAATATTAGAAAATTAAATAAAATAAAAATAAAAAATATTTAATTAATTAACCCTCACCTCTCTTCATACTCTCCCAACAATGGACATTTGAAAAGAGGAGTTTATTTTAACTTCGTCAATGTCACTATAGGATTAATGTCTTTTTTACTACCCCCGAAGCTTGATATAACGAAAAGGGTTTGAATCATAACTCATCGGGTCCAATTAAAAATAAAAATAACTACTGCCAACAAACTTTGGACCCCATGGCTTATTCCTCATCAGGCCCGATGACCAATACTTTTATCTCCTCAAAGAGACTCGAATGGGTTATTAACTCTATCTATATATATGTAACTTAAATTTATATATTATATATATATATTGAGATTTTATACAATATCATAATATATAACTTAAATTTATATATTATTATATTATTGAGATTTTATACAATATTATATTATCTAGATGGTTTTAAAAAGTATTTAAATCTTAGGACGAAATAGAAATTTGGAGACTGTGTAGGTTGAAATTCATTTGCAGTATGAGAGGAGCATCTAATAGAAATTTGAAATTGTTTTCACATTGAATGTTTTAGAAAGTCAATTTACATATTCAATATAGTTTTAACCTAATGTTTCTTTATAGTTAAAACAAATTTTGTTAGATTTTATCGAGTTAAAAATCAGATTCATTTAATAAAGTTATATGTAATGTTTCTTTGGGGAGAAGGGTGAGTTTATATTTAAATTTTATTTATTATTTATTTTAGATTTGAGAACTAATTCATGTATTTTCTTTTTTAATACAAGAAAACTATTAAAAAGACTTATTGTATGAGAGATTGAGCAAAAGTTCATTTAAACACTGAAATATATATTTCATTTAGATGAATTTATTATTATTATTGTAATTTTAGTTTGAAAGTTACGAGAATGAAATGGGAAAGTAACTCCCAGCCATACAAAAGAGGATCCAAACACTCATTTCGGGAGTTGGATAGGGACAGATTAAAGGTTGTGCATTGGAGATGAGGACTTATCATATTTTATGACCATAGTGTACTTGTTGCATTGGTATTTCTCAGGGTGATTATGAGTATTTTAATTTAGTAATATCATAATTCATTTATTTCTTCATTTTCTTTTTATGTGTTTTATTTATGTGAGGTTTTATTCACTAATTTGTTGTGCAAGTTACTGATATACCATGATTATTTAGTAATATTGCATGAAGTAATGATTTAAATACTTGAATACTTGATATTTAAGGACTATTTAAATCATATTAGTGTTTATTTGCTGCAAAATGGAACTCTAATGATACATGTTATCTAGGGTTTATTTCTACAGTAAACCTAGATATCATAAAAAAAACCAATCCTTTTAATTTATTCCCTTTTTCTTTTTCTTTTCTTATTTTTGTTCATTATTTACTGCACTCGCATATGTGAATGATTGAGAATACTTAGACTTGATCAGATTCTCAAATATTTTACACATTAATTTGATTTAATATTTTCTCAAATATTTATTATGAGAAATAATTAATTCAAATTGTCTAGTTGTTTGTGCAGGGTAAACTAACATCTACTAACATCGATACTTGATGTTTTATTATTTTAACCTCATATTTCAATTAGATACGTTTAAGCCAGTTTACTTTAATCACTTTATTTTTCATTTGATTTTAACTATTAACCCTAATGTTGTGCGTGAGTTATGATGTATTAATTTAAAACCTTATATTTGTCATAAATAATATTTTAATTTTATAAGATTCATGTGTTATATACCCACTGCCTATCTTTCCCAAAACATATTATTTTATTTCTAAAACACTCATTATCATTAATCTGGCCTAATAATTTCGCTTTAAAGAAACATTTGTTTAATTAATATTACTACAAGGGAATACTCCTTGTGGTGAAAGGGAGGTCATCCCTTGTCACCTAAAGTGGGAGGATTCTTGGTCTCCTCAGTGAATGTCTTCTTGGGTTATTGGAAATTACCAATACAATCCTAGAACCAACAAGTTCATTTGTTGTCATTAGCATGGGTTTTGTCCGGTTTGACAATGGTTTCAACCTTGCCTTGCCATTTCCTAGAGAGCCATGGTGTGATGGGATTTATTTCTTGGTTGAGCATTGGATTTCTGGAAGGTTTTAGAACCAGGTGAGGTGGTCCCAAGAAAATTCCCTAGTGTTAAGGGTGGAGATAGTTTTCTCTAGGAATCCATTAACAGATGGATGGAGATAGGAAAAATCCTCAGGGGATGGGGAAGGAATTTTGAGAAATCTAAGCTTGTTTTGACTTTGTATCTCTTGACCAATTTTAGCAAGATTGTGGTAATTTGAGGGTGGTGGTGGCTTAACCGATGGATTCCCTTGATTTTTTATCTTGTTTTATCCCATGAGATCCCAGATTCATGCCTGGAGTATGGCACGGGGAGGATTAGCTAGAATAAAGATTTGGTACAACCCAATATATGGTTAGGTGGTACGTAGAAGTCCCTGAGTTGGTTGCCTTTTGCATAAGTTAATAAGATTTTTTTCTATTGTGATTCATGAGTACTTTTACTTGTTGTTATGATGCTTTGATGGTTGTTCTGGCATGGTTAATATTCAGGTTATATGTTGTTATAAACATGATTTATGATATGTACCATTTATGGCTCTTGTCATGAATTATTTAGTTAGTGGTTGGTTGATGAATGGATGGAGTAATAAGTGTTTTTGCAACTCGGCATAGAGGGCAAAGAGACTTCTTGGTGTTTCTGAGATGAATCTCAGACTAGTATGATCATATACACATTCATGACTTGTAACTCACATGTTCACCATATGTTTGACGAAATGAATGTAATGGTTAGGTCTAGTAAGGTCAAGTTCTTGTTCAAGTTTTGTATGAATAGCATTTTCATTATGTTATTTATCATTTTGAGAAGATATAAGTAGTGTTAGGCAGTAGCCTGGAGGCTGGCTTGGAAAGGTGGCTTAGACCTCGAGACCGTACCCCCTTGAAATGGAGATTTTGGGCTATAACCACAAGGAAAGAGGCATGCACATGTAGTTAGAGGGTTATAACCACACCATATTCTTGTCATCCGTGTGGTTGTGGGCTCAAGTTAATGAAAAAGAAATCTAGCTTAGGGATTGGGCACCTGGAATGGTTGTTTAGCTCCTAGGTGGTTTGTAGCCCTTGAGGAAGGTGAGGAAGTTTTCAGATTGAAGGCCTTGCTTCCTTCACGAGAATTTGGAGGTCAGGTCATGTCATTGTGTTGCTCTACTTCACATTTACCCAGAGGGATTACAAAAGTGGTTAAATGTGGGGTGGTGGTGTTAAATATTCGTATCAAAGCATGGTTCAATTACTTGGACTAGATGTGCTAGATGCATATTGTTATGCATACATTGTCATGGTTATGGTTATCATGCATGAGTTCATTTTATGTAGTTAGTATTATCATGGATGATGTCTATATATTAATATGATCATGTATATATATACGGATTATGTTAATCTGGATTGATTTTGCAAACGAGATAACTTCCCTTGAACTTCACTAGGGTATGTTTGATTATGTTTATATTTATTTTAGCTGACGTATGTTTGTAGGAAGAATATCAAAGATAAATAACATAATGGTGGATTACAATTCAAATGACTCTCCTTATAGATCAGATGAGAAACCAAGATATGAGTACTCTCCTGGCATAGTAGATACTTTGAGAAGTCTAAAGACGTAAAACAAAAGTTGCAAGGCAGATAATCATAGGATAATCTCATCACATGAAATAATTTCTAGGGAACATGAAAAGAAACTAATGGTCAATACATAGGTTCTTCAAAGTTTTCCAGATTTGCAGAGACAGGGGTAGCCACAGATTAGTTATGAATAGGAGGAAAAGATGTATGGGGCATATGGTAGCAAAACTTGATCAGGGCATAAGTCGGACAAGGATGATACAATCATAGGTAGCAGATGGAAGGATACACCTGACAGGAGAGGTAGTGGTTATGGGTTATATTCTAGTTTTGGTTCAGATAAACAACACAATCATCATTATTATCATCCTTACAGGTGGAGTGAGAGGGAACACCTTTTAGATGAGTTCAAGAAAGTAAAGCCTCCTACATTCGATGGAGAGTTGAAGAAACCAAAAGATGTAGAAGTATGGTTGCTTGGGATAAAGAAGTTCTTTGAGATGCATGACTATATAGAGAACATGAAAGCCATGATAACTATTTTTAGTCTCAAGGGAAAGGAAGATATCTGGTGGGAATATGTGAAGCGTGTTAAAGGCATAAGGGCATATGAGTTGAATTGGCATGATTTCAAAGGACTCTTCAAGAAATGTACTTGTTAGATAGACACTATGTGATAAGTCCAAGAAGTTATACGAATTGAAAATGGGGTCTATGATAGATGAAAAGTATACGACTAAATTTCTAGAGTTGTTGAGGTATATGCCTTATATTAAGGATGATAAGATGAAGGTTCAAATGTTTATCAATGGATTTCCATTAGCATTCAAGGATCAAATTGAGTATAATTAACCTCGGTCATTGCAGGAAGTCATCGAGAAATTGAAGAACTGTCATGATCAGTTGAAGCAGAAGACTGATCCTAAGTGTGACTAAAAATGTAATGACAAGACCAAAGGAAAATGACCTCCAAATCAAGAAATACCTCTATAAGAAGGGGAGAAATAAAATGTTGCTACTTATAAATCAATGTAGTAGAAAAGGGACATGGATTTCAAATTGGAGAGAAGAAAAATAAAGGGAGTGGTAGGGAGCCATTGCAGTGTTGGATTTTGTGGCAAAGATCATCACAAGAAGTATTGTCCATTGTATCATGGTGGAAGATGTTATGAAAATAGCTCACAAAAAGATAGAAATGATAGATCAATGCCTTAGAAATAAGCCTCTTCGAGGGGGCAACCTCCTTTACATTACACAAATGAACAATTCTTAGATGATACAAATGACAAGACCTCCTTTCTATATATAGGAGTCTCTAAGGGGTCATAATATAATCAGAGCTGACATAACAATAATAATGTAAGGGCACAATAATAACAATAGTGGGCTTCTATGGGGCAAACTAATAACAATATCAGGACTACATGGGCACGACAATATAATAAGGGTGTTGTACTAATAACAATAAGGGGTTACACTAGTAGTATAGGATAATGCAAATATACCTAGAAATAATAAGATAGATATAGATAGAAATGATTCACTTTATTAATATCAAACCCTTAAGGTAGGGTAACACCATACATTCACTCCTTAAGGAAGGAGAACACTCCACAAGCCATATGCCTATTCATACAATAATTCTTGACATCCTTCCATGTGGAGTCTATAGCCTCTATATAGGCCTCATACATACAACACCATGGGTCATTACCATGGTTCCCTCATACCATCGAACTAATACCATAGGCCCATTACATTATCACTAAATACTTTTGGTCCCTTACATGATATGGGTTAACCACCTTATTTATTACTATGGCCCATCCCATTATTACATTATTACCTTGGGTACCTCCCTTTGTACCCCATATTATCCTCCCTAGGTATATAACAGACCTAACATGTCCCTCTCCTTCAAAAATTCTTTTCCTCAATGCTTAAGTAGTTATGGATGACTCTGTATAAAATTATTGTCCTCCCATCTGGAATCTTCAGTGGATAAGTTCTTATGCTTGATGAGATACTCTGAAATTGATCGATGTCGTAGTTGTCAGGTTCTTGTTTCTGCGACTGCTCCAGGTTCCAATATGATTTTTCCTTCCTCATCAAGTTCTGACAATATTGTTTGAACTGGGATTTTTTGTAACTTTTGAATGAGTGGCCACAATTCTTCATCCTTGTTCCATTCATATGTGCTTCGTTTATCCAATCTAGTTGGATAATAGAGATAGTACAAAACAATGCTTCCACATCCTCATTCTTTATTGAGAGTGCATCTGCAACAAAATTTTGCTTCCCTTTTTTGTAGATGATTTCAAAGTCATAAACCAACATATTTGTGACCCATTTTTTTTGTTCTTCTAAAGATAATCTTTGTTCTAAAAAGTATTTAAGACTATCATGATCCATTTTTACCTTGAAGTATCATCCCATTAGGTAAGGTCATGATTTCTTAAGTGCATGTAGTATTGCCAACGTTTCCTTCTCATAAATAGATTTCTTGAGATGTAGTCGTAAAAATACCCAATCGCCTACATCAAAAATTCTTTCACTGCGATGTTGATATGCTTGCTTCATTCGATTTTTCACCAAAGTGGTGTTATCCATTAAAAGTTGGAGAAATTATTGTTGATGCTCGATGCGATATTTAACTGCTTGAATCTTTTTCTTCTTGATATGTCCTTCTATCTTGAGAGTTTGAGGAGTGGTAATTTCTTTCAACGCATTACAAGATATGGTCGGATTCATTTCTTAATGTTCAATGTGATCTTTCACTTCTTGAAATTTTTTCTTCTTGATATGTCCTTCTATCTTGATAGTTTGAGGGGTGGTAATTCCGGCCAATGCATTAAAAGATATGGTTGCATTCATTTATTATTTCTCGATGTCATCTTTCACTTCTTGAACCTTTTTCTTCTTGATATGTCCTTCTATCTTGAGAGTTTTAGGAGTGATAATTCTTACCAATGCTTTACTAGATATGGCCGGATTCATTTCTTCCTTCTCTGGGGCTGGTTCTTGGTGTATATCCTCTTATTTTGATGTTTCTTGATCATTTTCTTCCTCCTCTTCATAATCTATGTAAAATAATTTCTTCTTAGCACACTTATGACCTTTAGTGTATTTTCTATCACAATTGTAAAAAAGCCCTTTTTCTCTTTTTTCTTCCAATTGTTGTGGTGAAACCTTCTAGGTTGTGGAAGGGTAGGAGAAAAAAAACTTCCATAATTATAGTCATGAGTGGTGGGATTCCTTGTTTCCATAATTTTTATTTAATTTTTTTTTGTCGACTTGAATGTCTTCTCCAATTAATCAAGTTCCCAAAGAGGAACCTCATGTTGAATGTTATCATTTAAAGTCCCTATGAAGACATCAATCCTTTGCTTCTCTGGAATATCATTTACCCTTACATTCATTTTTTGAAAGTCCTCAATGTGCTCTACCATTGAAGCCTTTTGTTTGAGATTTATCAATTGGCTAAAGAAAATGTTTCTCTTTGTATCCTCATAATGTGATATCATTTCCTCCATGAAAATTGACCACGTAACAAATGGTTTATGAGAACAAAGCCCTTCATACCATAAAAATTGATCTGTTTCTAAATATGAAGATGCAATATGTACATTTTGTAATAGATTCACCTCATGTAGATCAGAATATTGCTCCATCTGTAGTATCCAATTTACCAGATCCTTGCCATCAAACTTCCTCATATTTCCTTTTCTTGATTTTAGGAGCTCGATCTTGAAAGGATTGTAACTATGTAATTTCGGATCTTCAAGTTTTAAAATCTTGACCTACAGTAGCCCTCTGCGTCCTCCTTCCAGTGCCACTAGTCTGATTGAAATTGAATTCTCCAAGAAAAAGTTATGCACAATATCCCAAGATGACCTGATTATATACCTTTTCAGAAGAGAGAATTTGTATGAAGATCCACGTGTCACTATTTTGACCTTCGGATGTAAACAATATACATAGAAACTATAGTCCGTCCTCTTTATATAACTTCTTACAAAATTTCAATCTGATGCTGAGAGACAAAGTTATGACGATTTTCCCAAGGTCACCTGTTTAAGATGTAATCCAGGAGTCTGCAAAAACCCTAACTTCCTCATATCATATGTCCGAAAATATAGCGAGACAAGTTCTGAAATTCGGACCCAAGGTTCAAAGAGATTTCCTCTCAAATGGTTTTTTTTTAGCTTCTAAAACATCACAGAAACAAAGTTATAGCGAAGATGCAATGATGGCCTGTTTGGAGCAGTGAAACCCTAGAATCCAAAGCTTTGATAGCAAATGTTATGAAACCAGCTCACAAACCTCTTATAAGCCTCTTATAGGGGGGAAACTCCTTTACATTACAAAAATTAACAATTCTTAGATGATACAAATGACAAGGCCTCCTTTCTATATATAGGATTCTAAGGGGTCATAATATAATCAGAGCCGACATAACAATAATAATGTAATGGCACAATAATAACAATAGTGGGCTTCTATGGGGCACAATAATAACAATATGGGAACTGCATGGGGACAACAATATAATAAGGTAGTTGTACTAATAACCATAAGGGGTTAGACTAGTAGTATTGAGCCTAAGCGTGACTAGAAAGGTAATGACAAGATGAAAGGAAAATGGCTTCCAAAGTGGGAAATACCTCCAAAAGAAGGTGAGAAATAAAATGTTGCTCCTTATAAGTCAATGTAGTAGAAAAGTGACATGGATCTAAAATTGGAGAGAAGAAAAATAAAGGGAGTGGTATGGAGCCATTGCAGTGTTGGATTTTGTGGCAAAGATCATCACAAGAAGGATTTTCCATTGTATCATGGTGGAAGACCTTAGATCTATAGTGTCGAGGAGGCGCAGATAGTTAGGGATGTTGGTCAGAGCATTCCTTAGATTTATGAAAAATTTGATAACAAGCAATGGATCGCTAGACATCCATTATTGAGATGGAAGGTAAGCTCTGTAATCGAGTTTTTTCCATTTTGATTGATCGTGGATTTAATTATAGCTATGTTAATCCTGACTTGGTTAATAAGTGTGGCTTGACTGAATAATTGCATTCATAGTCCTGATTGGTGCAGTTGGCTACAAAGATCAAGAAAATAGTTCATCATTAGGTGGTGGATTATGCATTTGAGTTGAATTATATGCATACATCAACACATCTGAAGGTTCTTCCATTGGGATTATACAGTATGATTTTGGATATGGATTTGTTGTACATTCACAGGACTAAGGTAGACTACTACAAGAAGGCTATTGAGTGCCTGGATGATGATGGAGAGAAGAGAATTTTGCAGGTATGAAGAAGCCTACATTGATGAGAATGGTTACATATACGCAGAATAAGCACAACTATAGGACAGGGTGTGTATTATTTGCAGTTCGTGTTTCTCGTGATAAAGGGAAGGATGTTGAGGATATGGAAGACTTGAAGAGGTATCCGATTTTGTAGCAGTTTTAGGATGTATTTCCAGCAGAGCTTTCAATTTAATTGTCTCATAGGGAAATGGATTTTTCTATTGAGTTAGTACAAGGAGCAACACCAACATCAAATGCACCTTATAGGATGAGCACTCTAGAGTTTGTGGAACTAAAATTACAACTTAAGTAAACGCTTGATAAGGGATCATAAGGCCAAGTGTGTCACCTTGGGGTGCACCGTTGTTGTTTGTGAAGAAGAAGGAAGGCACTCTTAGGTTGTGCATTGATTATAGGCATTTGAAAAAGGTATCGATTAATAATAGGTATCCTTTGCTGCAGATTGATCACTTGTTCGATCAGTTAAAGGGAGCAACAATGTTCTCGAAAATTGACTTGAGATTAGGATATCATCAGGTATCTATCAAAGAAGGTGGAATCTACAAAACCAAGTTTCATACCAGGTATAGGCACTATGAGTTTATTATGGTTCTTTTTGGTTTGACTAATTCTCTGGCTACTTTCATGTGTTTGATGAATAGTGTATTACATTCTTATCTTCACGAGGTTGTGATAGTTTTCATTGGTGATACATTGATATATTCTAAGAATGAGGATGAGCATCCAAAACCTCTGGTAATAGTATTGAATTGTTGAGAGAGCATTAATTTTATGCCAAGTTTAGCAAGTGTATTTTCTTTCACACTGAAGTTCATTACTTTGGACATGTTGTTTCCAAAGAAAGTATAATAATAGACCCAGAAAATATTACAGCTATCATGGAGTGGGCAACTCCTAGGAATGTGGATGAGGTTAGATCATCCATGGGACTAGGACGTTATTACAGGAACAAAGTTACCGATCAAACGAGAACTATTACCTCAAAACAAGAACTCTAACCAAAAAAGCCCCAAGAAAACATGAAAAAACAACCTGAAAATGAAAAGTGTTGATGCTATAATAACATTTTTTCAAGGGTTAATTTTCAACATTTTTTTAAAATGGAAGTAGAAGTCATTTTTTTTGTACAGAAAACAACCTAAAAGCGAAAAGTGTTGATGTTGGAAAAGCACACCTTTTTTTCAGGGTAAATTGTCAACATCTTTTAATAATGACATTAAAAATAAAATATCATGACTCTGAAAAGCTTAAAATTCCAATGATAGGCGTGACATTAAAAATAAAATATCACATTTCTAAAAAGTCTTAAAATTCCAACGATTTTCAAGCATGGTATTAAAGATAAAATATCATGTTTCTCAAAAGCCTTAAAATTCCAAGGATTTTCAGGCATGGCATTAAAGATAAAATATCACCTCTAGGAAAAGCCTTATAATTCCAACAATTTTCAACCATGGTGTTAATATGCTTTTAAAAAATTAATACCATTTAATTTATATTAATTTATTTTTATTTGAAGT
>APFE030964561.1:0-20148 GCA_000404065.3 Pinus taeda | reverse complement strand
ATGTGATGATGATATTGATGATGGTTAACGTCCATTGAGACCAAACATTGGTCTATTGGACCTAAAGAAACAAATTATTTATTTTGATTTAAGATTTTATTCCTATGCTCAAAAAACTTGGAGAGAAGCCTCCCAAGCTCGCTATAATTTTGACATTGTAAAAGGCTAGGAAGGTCAGTATTGTAACAAAGATTGTGAAACTAAGATCTAATGTGGTTGTATGCGGGGCACTCGAAGAGGAAGTGGTTTTCATCCTCGATGTTCCTATTCTCACATAAATAGCAGATCCTTTCCATCCATGGCATTTTAGGAACTGCCCAACGACCTGTTTCACTATGGAACTCATGAGAATTCGTTCTAATCTTTGCTATATATATATTCTATAATATAATATATAATATATAAATAATTTTTTGTTTTTTTTAATTGTACGTTTATTTAATTGTTACCCTTTACTTAAATGTTATTTGAATCATTTTTTTTTGGAAAAAGTACTTAAATGTCATCATCCTTGAATATAAAAATCATAAAAGTTGTTATTTTTTTAATTCTTTTTATTCAAAGTTTTCATAAAAATATTTTATTTAACATGGCATTTTTAGGAAGAAAAAGTCTTGAAATACATATTATTTTATTTATATCTATATGCAAAATGTGTTTTTTCTGTGTTTAAAATTGTTATTTTTTAGTAACAATTACTTTATGTGTATCAAAGTATTAATTAGCGATATATAAATACATAAAAAATCTTAGCCTCAAAATATTAATGTTATTATTTTTTTCAAATTTTGCAAAACAAATTAAAAAATTCATTATAAAAAAACATTGCAAAGAAAAGCAAAAAAAAACATGTTTTAAAAACCATTTAAAAATAAACATCTTAGGACGAAAACCAAGAAGTTGAACAAGACAACTTGAAAAATGATAAAATAATCAACATTTAAGAAAGATTTATTCACTTAATACATTAGAAAATCTAAAGTGTGAAAAATAAGCCCCCCCCAAAAAATGGGGTTGATGTTGTATCAACACTTTTCAAAATCAACATGAAAACCACTAACATTAAAAAAAATAAAAATAAAAAGGCTCAACCTTGAAACATAAGAAAATTTAAATTCCCCAAAATATGCTCTAAAAAAGGTGTATTCTAAATAACCACTTTTCGAAATCGGACGATTTTTTTGCTACCTCAAAAAAACAGGTAATCGGTAATTTTCTCATTTGATCGGTAACTATGTTCAGGAGATTCATAAGGAACTTCTCACATATTACCTATCTTATTTCATCATTGTAGAGAAAAGGGAAAAAAATTGGATGGACTGCAAGTGGTTTTGAGCAATTGAAGAAGTTGCTTACAAATACTCTGGTCTTGAAGATTGCAGATCTAGATAAAGAGTTTGTGGTATGCACAAATGCTTGCAAGAGAGGACTTTGTGGAGTCTTGATGCATGAAGTAAAAGTGGTATGTTATGAGTCAAGCAAGTTGAATGAGCACAAACAAAACTATGTTACTCACAACCTTGAGTTGGCAGCGATTATTCCTGCCTTAAAGATGTGATGACATTATCTTCTTGGTAGGGGATTTATTCTGATCAGTGATCATAGTGAGATGAGGTACATGTTTGAACAACCTAATATGAATGCCCAACAATATATATGGTTGGCTACTCTCAGTGAGTTTGAATTCGAAATGAGGTACATTAAGGGTAAGGAGAAAAGGGTTGCAGATGCTCTTAGCAGGAGAGCACAAGTAAATCACATATCAGCTACAAGTTCATATGGGACAGATTTACAAGAGATCTTGCATGAGGGGTAGTAGGATTACAATTACCAACATCGTAATTACATTTTACAGTAGCAGGGTATAGGTGAACAAGATGTGGATTATCATCTCATGATAGATGGCTTGGTGAGATTTAGGGATAGATCTATGTGCCGAACAACAGTGAGATCAAGAAGATTATATTGAGGGAATTTCATGTTAAGACATATTCAGGTCACCCATGATATCAAAAGACTCTAACAGTTGTGAAGAAGTTCTACTATTGTCCAAATCTGAAGAAAGAGGTGGTCGAGCTCCTCGCAAGGTGTTTGGAATGCCGGCAGGTGAAGGTAGAGTGTAAGCATCCAGATGGCTTATTACAACTGATTCTAATTCCATAGTGGAAATGGGAGATCACCTCCATGGACGTCATTACAAGTTTGCCGAAGACATCTAAACAACATGATTCCTTCATGGTTGTTGTTGACAGGTTCACCAATGTAGCTTACTTCATTCAAATGACATCTACTAATCTAGCTAGTGAGGTAGCTCAGGTTTTCATCAGGGAGATAGTGAGATTGTAGGAAGTTCCAAGAAGATTGTATCCAATAAAGATGCCAAGTCCATTTCTAGGTTTGGGAAGGAGTTGTTTGTAGGTTTAGGGATAGAGTTAGATTTCAATACAACTTATCATCTGTAGACATATTGACAGAAAAAGAGGGTCAACAAGATTCTTGAGGACATGTTGATGATGTATGTCATGCATCAACAAAGAAAATGGGAGGAGTATCTTCCACCAGTAGAGTTTTATTATCACAATGGATATCAAGAATCCTTGAGAATGAGTGCATTTGAGGCTCTTTATGGGAAAATTTGTAAAACTCCCATCATCTAGAGTGATCCAATGCACATGGTACTAATTGAATCAGACATGTTGGCAGAGATGGAACAAGAAATGCAGGTTATCAAAAAGGTTCTAAAAGGAACACAAGACAAGTAGAAGAGTTACGCAGATCAACATAGGGTACTAAAGGAGTCTCAAGTTGGGGAGAATGTCTGCTTGCACATTATGCCCAAGAGGCGCTCGTTGATGATTGGATCATGTGCCAAGTTGGCATCTTCATATTGTGGGCCTTTTGAGATCCTCAAGAGAATTGGAACAGTGGTCTACATACTTGCAATGCCACAAACATTGAGAGTCCATGATGTTTTCCATGCTTCATTGCTTAAAATACATGTGAAGGATTTTGATCATGCGATTAACTAGTTTGTATTGCAGGTGGAGCCGGAAAGATAATTACAGTCGAAACCTCAGTGCATATTGTAGTGGAAACAACTCATGCTCCAGAAAAGAGTAATTGAGCAAGTTAAAGTGCAGTGGAAGCAATATGGGCCTGAAGAATCTACATGGGGGATGACTTATCAAATGCAGGCTATGTATCCTTCATTATTTTATGGTTCAAGGAAATGAGTTTTGGTATATGTGCATATCCATGTATGGTTTTTATTGTAAATACCACAATGAGTTGTGTTATAAAGCTTCAATAAGAGATATGTTTGTTTTTCTTTCAACAAGATGTCATTGTAAATACTACATCGAGTTATTTTATAAATCTCCAAAGGAAGTATGCTTTGGTTTTCAACTATTTTACTGGTCATAGGTGTCATTGAACACTGAGGACGGTGTTTCCCCAAGGATGAGGGGTTTGTAATAGCCTGAGGTTAGAATTTAATGTAATAAAGGATAATAAACGCAAAATAAGACCAAGGTCACAAGACATGTCTTATGACTTGACTGATTTATCCCATGAGATCCCACATTCATGCTTGGAATATGGCATGGGGGTGACTGGCTAGAAGAAATATTTGGTTCAACCTAATCTATGGTTGGTTGGTACGTGGAAGTCCCTGACTTGGTTGGTTTCTATATAAGTTAATAAAAACTAATTTTCTATTGTAATTAATGAGTAATTGTACTTGTTTTTTATTTTTCTTTGATAATTATTATTCTGGTTGTATGATGGTTATAAGCATGATTTTTGAAGTGTACCATCTATGCCTCTTGTCATGAACTATTTAGTTAGAGATTAGGTGATGAATGTATGGACTAATAAGTATTGTTTCAACTATGAGGAGAGGGCATAGGGCCTTATTCATGATTCGCAGAGGAATCTCAGACTAATATGATCAGATATACATTCATGACATGTAACTCACATGTTCACCATATGTTTGACGAAATGACTCCCATGGTTAGGCCTGGACACGTCAAGTTCGTGTTCAAGTTTTGTAGGAATAGCTTTGTCATTGTTTCATTTATCATTCTGAGAAGTTAAAGTTAGTTCTGGGCAATGGTCTAGAGGTTGGCCTGGAGAGGTGGCTTAGATCGGGGACTGCACCCTCTGAACTAGAGATTTTGAGCTATAACGTAGGGAAGGAGGCTTGTGCATGCAGTTAGAGGGATATAACTACACCCTATCCTTGCCATTCATGTGGTTGTTGGGCCCAAGTTAGTGAAAAAGAAATCCATCTCAGGGATTGGGCACTTGGAGTTGTTGTTTAGCTCCTGCGTGGTCTGTAGCCCTTGAGGGGAAGGTTTTAAGTTTGTAGGCCTTGCTTCCTTAAGTGGAATTTTGAGGTTAGGTCATGTCATAGTGGCACTCCACTTCATATTTACTCGGAGGTATTGCAAAAATGGGTAAATGTGGGGTGGTGGTGTTACAAATAGTAATGAAAAGTTTATGTGGCTACTAGGGTACACTAGTGATATACAAAAGCAATGTAGAGTATGATGATGAATGATAATATGTTCTAGATGATAGAGGCTTGAGGTTGTTGATGTAATGAGGTTGTTTCTTGATAGTTAGGTTTTGGTTGGGGGCGGTGTTGAAGAAATGTATACATGGTGATGACTAACGAATGTTTACTAATGATGTGATGTTAACAATAAAATTGTTGAATAGTGAAGATATTTGTTGAAGGAATTGTCAGTTGACTTAAAAGAAGGTTTTGTATTATTTTTGAAGGGAGTGGATATAGCTGGAAAATGGATAAAAGGGAGGCACATTTTGTTTTTGGGGGTCAATGCCTCTAGTTGTTTGGTGCCAACAAATTGATTTGAAGGAGTTGGTGCTTCCTTCTGGTGGGTGTTGTGAAGCTGTGAATGGAGTGGGTACTTCCTATTGGTGGGTGTCAAAAAAATTGTAAAGGTAACGGGTGCTTCCTACTAGTCGGTGCTAGTGAACTGATGTAAATATTAAATAAGAGAAGAAGAATAATGGTGGTTTTCTCTCTTTATGAGTTTCCACCTTTAAAAATATGTGTGTTCATATATTTGTTGTTGAACTTGACTATGTGTTCTTGAATGATGCTTAATAGTGAATGTTAAAGTTAATTAAAATATACATTTTTAATAATTGTTTAAATAATTGAAATACTAATTAACCCCCCCTTGTAGTATTTCCAACAACCTTATCCTCCTCGCCTATTATAGATGCCTTTCTTCCATACCACAATAGCCTTAGTACCAAATTGTCTCTACCCTATGCAATTTTTCAATTTTTTGTTCCTCCCTCTCCCATTTGTCTCATCGTTGCAAATTTCATTCCTGCCTCGTAGTAGTAGTATCAGTATTTTTCTCTCATTTGTGAAATCCCCCATATGAAAAAATATCCACAGACTCTGCATTGAATCCTTCCCCTTCACACATGCTCTGTCACCTTCCTTCATAACTCAACATACCATCATATTTCCCAACACTTGATGTTTAATGATGGTTCACACGTATTTACATTTTCCAGGGACATGTTTCCATATCCCTCGACCTTTTAGTTAGGTGGAACAATGGCATACTCCCTCCCCTCCTTTTCACCACTAGTCACCTCATATGAAGTTGGAAATTCTTCCTGGACTATCTTCCAGCATGCATTCTTCATTAGAGAAACTGGTAAGAGGTTCCATGTCAATGTCATAGGATAGGAGGGTTGTAAGAAACCATAATTAGCCAATATATCTACCACTCTATTCCCAATTTGCCTTATGTGTGATGGAATAAGAGCTAGAATGTTCATGATTATGAGTAAAACTTTCTCTACTAGTGCTTCCAATATTGAATTGTTGGCTACCTCATCAATATGAGATCCAATTTGTATTTTTTGTAACATATTTATAATGTGATGCTAATCCCCTTCTACATATAGTTGATTATAACCTTGGTGTTGAGAATACTCCAAACCCATCCTCAAACTCATTAATTTTGGTGCATAGTTACAGTTTATCCCTATAATCCCTGAATATATGAATACCATCATTCTTGTGTGAAATCGAGTGATACCTCCATACCTTGTGGGAATAGGATTGTATTTTTCCACCCCATCAAAATTCATTTCATGAGGGGGCTCCCAACTAGATTGACTAGAGCAAGAACCAAGAGGGGAATTCATCATGACATGCTTCCTGGTTTAGGAGTGGAAACATTCCCCTTAAAACCCGACACCTTCTAGTCTTGGGCTTCCCAACTTATTCACTCACATTCTTTGAAAATGTGTTACAACTATCTTCTAATGGCATTACTCTACCTTTAAAAATCCTCCTTCTCTTTTCTTTCCATATACCCCACAAAAGAAATTCAGGAGAAAATTTCCAAATACATTGAGAATGGGGTTATCATAAGTTCTTATCCTTCAATTGATTAACACATTCTAAGTTCTATTAGGAATCTAATCTTATTTAGAAAATCAATCATTAAGTTTATTCCATAGACCACCAGTGCACAAGCATAGACTGAACAAATGGTCTAAGGTTTCCACATTCAATAAACACAACTCACAATTAGAGGGCCTCTGGAAGTTCCTTTTCTGGATATTATCCCATGTTAGTTGTTTATTCTAGAGTAGATTCCACAAGAATATTGATACTTTGGGCTAGAATTATTGTTTCTAGATTTTGATCCAATCTTCCTCAGTAGGTTTCTCTTGATATCCTGCTTCTAGTTGATATGATTCATTGACTAAGAATATGCCCTTGGAACTGTACCCCAACATTATCTTGTCCTCTTGGGGTGACATTGGCATTTTTTAAATTTGTAAGCTATTGTAGAACTTTCACCATAATTTTTTATGTGGTTGGGGATGCCAGTCATCTGGGGAGATCGATTTCATCCATCTGTGATCATTAGATTTGTTTTTCCAACAATCCTCTATTGTAACTCTACCTCGGGACATCATTTGCATTCACATTTGTTCTAGCTCCCCTCTAGTCCTCCAATTTTTCTTCTATTACCATGACTCTTCCCAAAATAGGGATGTTCTCCCATTTTTCACTTCCCAAAAGCATTATTTCTGGATTGATTCTCTACCTTTCTTGGCCAAGTTCTAAATCAATTACCTAGGGCTAGAAGAATTAAATCATATCAATAGTTGAAGGGGTTTTGAAGGGGTGTATTTGTGAATCCATATGGCTTTACATAGATCCACCCCTCTTTGAATCCACTCCCACCAAATTTAGCTCCCAACACCATAGCCATTGTGGTGGGATCTCTCAGGCTGATTCCTCTATTTGACTTTGGCTTACAAAGCTTATCCTAAGCTATTAAAGGCCATTTTCTCTCTAGAATTGCATCTCCCCATAGGAAGGACCTCTATATGCAACACAACTTTTGGTGAATGGCCACCGGGGCCATCAGTACAGACAAAGGATACAACAAAGTTACTTGTAGAATTTTTGTCAAGAGAACTAAATGTACTACCATGTTTATAACTTGTTGATGGTGTTAGACCCGCCAACATGTCAAGGGGATCGCCCCGGTAAGAAGTTGCAATTAGACCTTAGAACGTTTGGTGTAGGAGTCCCAACAGTTGGTCGTAAGGTAATGCCTTAACTAAGATGTCACACAAAGGCACGTAAGATAACTTTGTCAGTAGCAAGGGTGTGACTGATGCAGTGAGTCAAGGAATGAGTATGAGAGGTTCCAACACTTCAAAGGGCAGAGGAAGGTGAAGGTGAGTTCCATGTTGAAAGGGATTAGTCCCGACTCTTATAGGAACACACCACACAAAGGACATGTATAACTTCTAGTAGAGCAGCTGACATAGATGTGGTAGTCCCAACATACAAGGTAAGATAACCTAAACAACACTCACGGATCAATCCGAGATGAGTGTGGCGATTGATATAATAAGGTTCAGAGAAATGTTTATCTAGTGTCTGGTAGAGCACTCGACACGGATAGTGACAACATTAACAACATATGCAATATATTAACAAAAAGATTCATATAATTGCATATGAAGTAGTACATACATACGTATGTAAGTTAAAAAACATATATCATTAAGGCAACCAGAGTAGTCCAACTACAATAACAACATATGCATGAAAATGTGTTGGCTTTTATTATATAAAGAAGTGTAAGTCACAATCATACAATACACCATGTAAACCTGCTAGCCCTATTAGTAGAACGTTGTAGCCACATCCGCTTGCTCCTCCAAGGAGATGTACTAGTTCTGTGCAGTGGAGAAGCCAAGGCGCATTACAATATTGTCCAAGCCTTCTTCAAGATAGCCTTAGTAGGAGGTTGGATGACCAAAAGCCTCTACAATGAGTTATGAGGGACTATTTAAGCAAAGGATGGGTGACCCTTGACATTCCACTTTCTGACAGTTCAACTACCCTCATAACTCTTCACCTACTCTATGATAGTTACATCCAACTGTTGACACTCGAATTACACTTGACATGACTCAACATTACAATGCACATGTACTCATGTGAGACATCATGGCGTGAGAAAGCCTTGCAGGACATCATTGACACTTGTTCTTCTGTGGTGAGACCAACTCTTTGACATGCCTATGATGGTGAAGTTGGGGAGATGATGCCAAGCTTGGTCAGCTGTGATGGTGTGCATGCACCTCATGGTGACATCTTGCTTAAGCAAACTCTTGTCTTCATTCTGACTGATGCATTGGTTCGGCCCCTTCATCCAACTCGTCTGCTAACACGTGCATGGTCTTCTTTCATATGGTTGAATCGGAAACATTGATGCATAGTGTCCGTGCTGATCTTCATGTCCGTGTTGATCTTCAAGTGTGTGTTGGTGGTCATGTGCATCAACTTGCTGAAGTGCATGTTCAGACCTAGTTGGACTTGTTTCTTTTCTTTGCCTTGGTGAGTGTGTTGAATGGGTGGATTGCATGCATGTGCTCAATGACATGAATGCTTCTGGATCATTTGCATGTGATCAACAACACTCCTCACCATGTTTTCTCCGTGTTCACTGCTAGGATGGATCCTTAACTTATAATGGCACATTTTCATCCATGAATGCACGTTGCACCCACTACGGTTCATGTTCCTGTTGCAACTCGTTGGTCTGTCTGTGAAGCTTCATGTTCTTCCTAAGTTGTTTCTTTGGCACATGCAACTCCTTCTTTGTTCCATCTTCTGCCTTTGCGTGATCTTCATATCACACCGTCACTTCATAGTGTGAGTCTCAAAAGTTTCTTTCATTATCATTGGATCTGCTTGATCTTGCAAGTTTTCTTCGCCTCTATGTTGTCAAAAACCTTCCTCTTGCATCCAGTACATTCACTGCATTTGTTGTGTTCGCTACATTCAGTATGCTGCCTTCAGCTACTATTCATTATACTACTTGTTGTGATGTTGTTGTTGGATGTCCTTGTCCATGAACAAATTATTTGTGAGTAGGTAAGCCCATGGACACTTGATTGACTGCATCCCCAAGTGTGCTCAGAACATTGTCTTTGTCATTGCTCTCTTGTAAACCATTATACCTATATTGTTGAGAGGCAGATGAACACCTATGATACCAGGAGACATGGAAACACTCGTAGAAAGTAATATGTTAGTTGAAAACCAAAATGAACATGAGAATTGACTTGCAACATACATGGGTGAATGATCGTGAAGGTTGCGCAATTTCGGTAGAGAGGTCGGGAGATCGATTGCCAAGAATGCACAAGCCATAGTCTAGGTTGATGGGAGACTAACTAACTGCTAGAATTGCAAAATGTGCAATCAAGTTGCGATGTTGGCTGGTGGGATTGTGGAATGCATGATTCTAGCTCGGAAATATTGTTGGCCCAGGGACAAATTTGCGCAAATTTTTGGGCCAACCAGCCATTGTCCTCCAGTAATGCGCAATTCAGTACAAGAGGTTAATGCTGGGCCATAATGTGGAAATTTGGAGAAGAAGGTGAGCCTTTCTTCTCCAGATTGCACAATGCAGTCTTGGTGAAGGAAAAGACTGGGCCAAGGTTGGCCCAACTCACCGACAGGCAATTGAATGCAAGTTAAGTCGATGAAATGCATGGCGACACTAAGTGATAGCAGAAATGATAAACAGTGCATGCAAAACATGAATGGAACATTGAGAAAATAGATCAACATGCATGTGGGTGAGGTTGTTTGTCGGTTGGGTGAACGTTTGTGCAAAGCAGTTTCATGCATGCGAAAATAGTGAGATAGCAACAAAAATTGAAACAGAGCTAGGACAAGATAGAATATATGTAAATGATAGCAAGCGTTCAAAGAAATAAATCAAGCAATACTCATACAATCGAAAACCCAAAAAGAAACAGAAATGCAACACAAGGCATGGGAAAGGAGGTTACCCTAAAACAGCTGAGCTGAAAGTGCCAACTGCTCCTAGATGTGATGTGGGATATCAGTGCTAGAAGGTTGATGTGAGGAATGAGCTTTGTATTGTCCAGTTGATGAGCTTGGATAACATTGATGTTATGATGCGCATACCACAAATCTAGGGGAAGCAACACTTGGAGGGAGGTTTCTATATTTCTCCTTGCATGTAACCTCCAACTGCTAAACATAGATCCTTGAAACAAGGGATTCCTTTGCATGTTTCCTTGAGAGAAGCAGCCTATGCTTGCAAGTGTATTTTTCTTGGTCTAACCGGTCAACTCAGCTACACATGCAAGCGACTCCTCAACTGCTTGAGAAAAATGCGCATTTTTTACTGTCAGCTGGGCTGACTGCCTAAGGGTAATGTGCAATTTTTGGGCCCAATAGTTGACTGCTACCCATATTTGCAAAAATCTTGGGGTGAATTTCCTATTGATTGGAAACATTATGCAATTCCTGCTGGGATGGTTGGCTTGTAGGATTGTGCAATCCAAGAGACCAAAAGGCTGTCAGACGGAATTGCGCAATTCCTAAAGGGAATTGTGAAATTCCTAGAGGGAATTGTTGGTTTCCCTCCAGAAATGCGCAAATTTCATTAGGAATTTGCTCAGCCTCCAACTGGACCAATTTCGTATGATCAGCCTATGAAAGGAAAAGATCAAACTATGATCAACAAGCTTCCTTTGAGTAAGAAAGACATTGAAGCTTGAGGACTTGACGAAGCAAGGCAAGCTACTATGAAGGTTGGTAGGGAGGCTCCAAAATAGGCTAAGGAAAAATTTTGGATGGTGGTTGTATCCACTACAACACTTGGTGAAACATTGGTAGAACTCCAGCTCTCTGAATGGACCTTGTTCATGAAAAGCAAGTCTAACACCACTGGAAGTATTGTTCATTTCTTAGCTCATCTTGGTTTCACACTAACTTGATGTAAGATGTAGCATTTGCTAGACTCTTGGTCAATTGACACACATTCCAAGCCAAGGAAACACATTTGTTTTGATTGGGGTTGAGGGGTATATAGGTGCGCAAGCAGTATAGTCATCAGAGTCTTAGTTTCATCTCTGGTGTTGCTCCACTCCTAGCAAGCCAGGGCAGTACCCCGATGGAGTCACATAGGAACACAACCATGGCTCCACTACCAACGAGCCTAGTCAATATCCCGGTGGAGTTACTTGCATCACCTCCCTACATAGGAAGCCTTTCTCTTCTTTCGCCTTATTCATTTTTTATTACGATTTTTTTTACTTTCATTTTTTTCATTTTTTTTCATTTTTACTGTGCATAATACTTATTCATTTAAGAGGTGGAAGAGGGATCCAGACTTATTGAGATCAAAGGAGGTTGTTGTAGCAAAGAAGTATTTTATTATATCTCTAACGTGCCTCTTAAGGTTTTCCCCCTCACCTTACTTGACTTGACTGAGCTGTCAAGGGTTAACCCAAAAACAATCAACTGGAGAAGGTGATGCTAGTTAGTGCACAAGCATTGTGTTTATAACAAGGTTTAGTTCGAAGAGTACATATTTTCCTTCAATGTATCATGGACTAAGAGTAACAAGCTCATCATACAGAGGAAATATGACAGATAACCAAGTAGCAATAGCTCTACAAACCCTCTTGTAATTTACCCAGCTTGTTTCATGAATCACACATGGTTTTATGCAAACTAACCTACGAACAAACGAAAAAACAAAGAAAGAAAAGCAATGCATATGTAAAAGTGAAAGAAAAGAAAGCAAACAAATATGAAAATAAGGCATGAAAGTAAACAAGAATGCAAGCAAACAATTGAGAGAAAACACTACTCCTACTCCTAAAATAATAGTGCATGGGCCTGATCACGTGAAGTGATACTTCCAATATAGCCACCGACACATTGGTAGACCCATGTGAGTGAAGCCTTGGTCCGCAAGTAACCCAGTTGTGTGGACCAACATACAAGATAGATATGATAGTGAAGACAACCACACTTCGTGTTTCAAATTTCGCACGGGACATAAGCGAGTGCATGGGCATGACGGACAGTCCATGGACTTATCATGGTGTTGTGTCACACTGCGTGAAACTTTGATGCAAAAGCACACTCTTGACTGAGACATGCAAGCAAATGCAAGAAACAAAGATAGCTTGCGTCACACATGAGTGCTTGCAATGTAAGACTCCTCCAATGCATGAGAAATGGGATCGTGTAGTTCAAGTGGAGGAAGTGTGATGTGTGTGTGAGATGGATCTTCAATGCATACAGATGAGTGATGAGGAGCCTTGTGTGATTGAACAATTTCATGATCCGAAGTGAGACTAACCCCAAGAGAGCAAGGACCTAACATAATGATGTAGGAGCATTTGACCCCTTAATCAAAATGCAAATTTTGAAGTGGATCAAGGAGGACATGGACCATCTGAGCAAAATATGGAACAAATTCTGTTAAAACAAGGCTAAAATGATGGAAGCGATAAGTCTCTAGAAGACTTTATTAAATGTAATCTGCCATATGTATGTATGCATGTAGAGAGAATTAGGGACAGTTGAGTGAATCATGGAGAGGATTTGATTGGATCCTTTCAGTGATCCGATCCAATGTGTTTTATAAATGATGAACTTGCATTTTCAATAGGGACAAAGTGAGAACATAGTAAATTTGTGAAAACATAGTGATCAAAATGTAGTTGAAGGCGAATTTGTTCCCAAGGTTGAAATGCCTTGGATCTATAACTATGTCGTGTATAATATAAAGTGTGTTTAAGTGTTGAATTGTGTGTTTGTGTGTTGTTCATAGATAGTTTGAATATTTCATGTTGTAGGCTTGATCAACCATCAATCATTGTAAGGATTGATGGTGATCCAATGACTATATGGTGTGTCGTGTGTAAACAAAGTATGGAAGAAACCGTGTTAAGTGCAGAGATCCATCCATAAGGAGAAGATCAACGACAGAGGTGACAAAGAATGAGAACCATCAATCATATAGATCAACGGTCATCACATGGTGAAAGAGAACAGAAGATAATCGGCAAAGAGCGGGTTTTAAACAGTGGAAGTGGTATTTTGAGTGGCCTCAAACCCATAAGTGGTATTGAAGGGTGAGCACCCAATTCCACTCATCAAGTGACACGTAGCAGCGAGGAGGAGAGAGGAAATCACTTTTAGGGCGGTTAATCCTCATATTAGTTGTCTGACCGATATCGTTGTGAGGCATTGGATCAAATGAGGTGAAGATATATGGTGCAGGATCAACAATGGGTTTCATTGATCGGATGTAACGTCAACCGTCGAATCGAGCGACAAATCAACGGTCTTGATTTGATCAGTGATCGGTGATCAGAAATCGTAGAATGGAGAACACAGTGGGAAGGAGATGGGCTGAGAGCGGACCCGCCGATAATTATGGTTTTGGGTGAATTTTTTTGAAGTCCAGCTTAAGTGTCTTGGAGCACGTTTTCCCGTGTACTCCTTTGTATTGCATTTTTTTTAAAGAAAAATCCAAATATGTGTATGGTCCTGGCTTTAAGGCCAGTCGCTATTTAAACACTTTCGATAGGTTTGTGGGCCATAACCCATAGGCCTCAAGATCGAAAATTTATAAATAAAGGGGAAATTGGTTTACCCCCAATATCTCGTTTCATCAAGTGGTATCAAAGCAAGGAAAGGTTAAGGGAAATTTTTCCTGCAAGAAGGAGGAAGAGTTTGTAAGCAGAAGGAGAAGAGGTATAGTTGTTGAAGTATGGTGAGTTTATGGTCTTTAATTCCATGCTGCAAATGGCAGCGGAAGGTTAGAATACTTGCACCAAGCCTAGAGCATGGAGTGCTCAAGTGGTTCCAAAGAAGAGAGAACCAGAAGGATGCCAAAAGATTAAGCTCAGGACAAAGCTTGGTGAGGTATCATGTAGCATAGGAAGACTGTTACTATAGAGGTTGGTTGTAGCTCACATAAGATCATGAAGGTAATTCCACTGAAAAGTGGGTAGAATTGTTAAGGATAAGGAGAATCATATGAATAGGAGGTCATAAATTTTTGTGCCTCTGGAGTCTGATGCAGGAGCATCTGACCCCCTTAATCAAAATGCAAATTTTGAAGCGGAGCAAGGAGGACGTGGACCATCAGAGCAAAATAGGGGATAAATTCTGTTAAGAAAGGGCTAAAATGATGGAAGCGATAAGTCTCTAGAAGACTTTATTAAATGTAATATTCCATATGGATGTATGCATGTAGAGAGAATTAGGGATAGTTGAGTGATTCATGGAGAGGATTTGATCGGATCCTTTCAGTGATTCGATCCAATGTGTTTTATAAATCATGAACTTGTATGTTCAATAAGGATAGAGTGAGAACATAGTAAATTTGTGAGAACAAAGTGATCAAAATGTAGTTGAAAAGGAATTTGTTCCTAATGCTGAAATGCCTTAAATCTGTAACTATGTTGTGTATAATATAAAGTGTGTTTAAGTGTTGAATTGTGTGTTTGTGTGTTGTTCATAGATAGTCTGAATATTTCATGTTGCAGATTTGATCAACCATCGATCACTGTAAGGATCGATGGTGATCCAATGATTGTATGGTGTGTCATGTGTGAACAGAGTATGGCAGAAACCGTGTTAAGTGCGGAGATCCATCCTTAAGCAGAAGATCAATGGCAGAGGTGACAAAGAATGATAACCGTCGATCGTATAGATCGACGGTCACCGCATGGTGAAAGAGCACGGAAGATAATCGGCAAAGAGTGGGTTTTAAATAGTAGAAGTGGTATCTCAAGAGACCTCAAACCCATAAGTGGTATTGAAGGGTGAGCACCCGATTCCACTCATCAAGTGATACGTAGCAGTGAGGAGGAGAGAGCAAATCGCTTTTCAGGCAGTTAATCCTCGTACCAGTTGTCCGACCAATATAGTTGTGAGGCGATGGATCAAATGAGGTGAAGATCTACGGTGCAGGATCAATGATTTCTTTCATTGATCGAATGTAGCATCAACTATCAGATCGAGCAGCAGATCAACGATCCTTATTTGATCAGTGGTAGGCAATCGAAAATCAGAGAATGGAGAGTGCAATGGGAAGGAGATGGACCGAGAGTGGGCTCGGTGATAATTATGGTTGCGGGTGAATGTTTTTTGAAGTCTGGCTTATGTTTCTTGGAGCGGGTTTTACTGTGTACTCCTTTGTACTGCATTAAAGTAATGTGGTTCTAGTTTTTAAAGAAAAATCCGAATAAGTGTATGGTCCCAGCTTTAAGGACAAATCGCTATTTAAACGCTTTTTATAGGTTTATGGGCCATAACCCACAGGCTTCAGGATCGAAAATTTATAAAGAAAGGGGAAATTGGTTTACCCCCAAAATCTCCTTTCATCACATAACCATCAGCTCATGTTGAAGTTCCTCGACATTTTTGGGTCTCTCAACTTCATCATCAGGTAGGTAATCATAAACCGGTGTCTTTAAAAGATCAACTTTGATAGATTCATGATCATGATAAAAAATCGAAGCAAATGTATCATGACCACCATGATCAAAAAAATTAATGAATTCTTCGGCATCTTCATGATCAAATGATTCAAATAGAGGGGTAGATGAAAAGCGAACGAATTCATCCTCTGTGTTTCTGGAAAAGACAGATGAAAGATCAAGTGGATCTTCAATGAATAGTTTATCCTCTCCGTTGTCGAATAATGGACTAGCATTTGATGAGTCCTGCGAGTGATAAAAAATGGGTGCATCCATAGATGAAGACACACATACAAAATCATGGATGGCAGGTTCACCAAAGAAGCTAGGAAGGAACTAGGGAGGCTTGGACGGAAGGGAGTCATCCTTCACCAAGTGTTGATGTTCAAGCTCCCACCCATACTCTTCATGAATGACAACACATGTTGGTTGTGCAACACCAACTCCGTCAGTGGGTTGTTCCTCGTTCACAACAAGTGAAGCGTCCAGAATGGATGAACACAAGACAACATCATCTAGAGGAACACTTGGGAGTGAACACAGAGGTCAAAGAAAAGAATTCATATGGGAACTCGAAGGAATAACAACCAACTTTGCACGAACATTGAGTGGAGTGATGTTCGGAGGGTGTGAAGAATGAACAGATGTGCGATCATGATCCTCGGCATCACTGGATGATGGTGGAAACATTGAATGAAAGGGAGGCGGATAGTCCGTTGAGACAATGTCTGCTCCCGCATGGGATTGTGCAATTCCATCAATGAAGAAGGTTGAACGAGGCTTGACATCAAGCTTTCTCTTGGGACGGGTAGATTTCTTAAGACAATACTCACACCAATCCCAGAGATAAGAAAACTTCATATGGCTTTTAGAAAAGAAACTGTAAGTAACATAAGTGCTACCAAAAAGCAATAACAGATTCATGTGGAGCCCTTCGTTGCTATAACAATTTTCGGTAAAGATGGTCTGGATCGAAATAATGGAAAATGTCTTCAACAAGATCATAGAAGTGCTGACATGAGTGCACGGTGTCAGCCGGTAGGCTGAGCACCCAATGAAATGGGGATTGGCGAAGTGTAAATGCAAGCATCAGACTGGCTTGTTCATCAGTAAACTCATCTTCCTCATAAAACATGGAAAGGAAGTTATGTAAGTGTTCAGGCCAGGCCACTTCGCCTTAACCATCATATGTGTGAGTGGACAAGAGATAGAAAAGCTTTCCCGAGATGGAGACATCTTCACGATTCGAAAAACACCTCAAGGGAAGAAGAATGCAAGATTCCATGAAAGATATGCAAGGTTCAAAACTAGATGAGAAGACACTCCTTGTCATCATGCCCTCCTTCTAGTGCTAGAAATGTTGATGGTGTTGGACCCGCCAACATGTCAAGGGGATCTCCCCGATAATAAGTCCCAATTAGACCTCAGACTGTTTGTTGTAGGAGTCCTAAGAGTGGGTTGTAAGGTAATGCCTTGAGTGCGATATCGCACAGAGGCAAGTAAGATAACTCTGTCAGTAGCAAGGGTGTGACTGATGCAGTGAGTCAAGGAATGAGTATGAGAGGTTGCAACACTTCAAAGGGGGAAGGAAGGTGAAGGTGAGTTCCAGGTTGAAAGGGATCAGTCCCAACTCTGCTAGGAACACATCACATAAAGGACATGCACAACTTCCAGTAGAGAGTCAATACAGATGCGGCAGTCCAAAAATACAAGGTAAGATAACCTGAACAACACTCACAGATCAATCCGAGATGAGTGTGACAATTGATATAACAAGGTTCAGAGAAAGGTTTGTCTCATGTTGGGTAGAGCAATCGACACGGAAGGTGAAAGCACTAACAAAATATGTAACACATTAACAAAAAGATTCATATAATTTCATGTGAATCAATTCATACACAAGTACGTAAGTTAAACAACATATATCATTAATGTTGGGTATACGACCAAAGTCCCACATTGACTAGAAGTGGGGAGGATCATGGGTATATAAGGATGGACAAATATGTCCATTGGTATGAGGCCTTTTGGGGTAAGTCCAAAAGCAAATCCATGAGGGCTTAGGCCTAAAGTGGACAATATCATATCATTGTGGAGATATGTGGTGTCCGGAATCCTTACAGCGATCTATCTACGGATTTGATCCTAAGGCCACCTCAAGTCAATTAATCGCTATGAATGCATCCAGATATATATATTTCATGCTGTTCAATTCATATTATTGTTTTCTGTGTTACGCCTATCTTTCGCTCTGTGCAGGATTCTTCCACAGAGACAGAATTAAGTGGGATGGGAAAGAAATCCAAGAAAACTACAATGCCCACTGCTCCGCAATCTGCAGGGCAAGCTGTCATTGATCCAAGTGGAAAGAACAAAGGGCTTATATCAGATACAACATGCTTAGGACTTACCAGGACCACTTGGCAAGGGACTTACAATTTGATTGAAGCAGAAGAGCCAAAGGTGACCGGAATAGAAATTTCATGTGATAATACCAGCAAATCTGATGCCAATTTAAAAGACTTGGCCGACTCCTTTCTACACAAAATAGCAGCCCGGGAGCAAATTCTTCCTTACACGGATCTGGTAAGGTGGGCAATCCAAGAGCTCCCAATTATCAACAGATTGTTTAGCACTGCGGACGGGAGGATTTTCGGTTCTTTTCGAGCCGAAGATCTAAGGTTAATGTATCACTTACCGGCAGAAGAGAAGAAATATAATGCTGCATTTCTGGAGAAATTTCGAGTAGAGAACGAGACCGAGTCTGAACCAATTCGAGGCTGGAGACAGAATCTAGCAAAACATAAGCATGAAACCTCGGGTCAATTAACAACGGCAAATATGTTGGAGCACTCATGCTACCCGGAGCTGGAGAAAAATGCAAGATTGATCGCTGAAATCAACAGTTTGACATGGGATGCTTATTGGTTCTTCTTAATCAAGCCATACAGCCAAAGAGCCGCCTTGAAATGCCTAACAAATGCTGTCGGGTATATTATACCCGACATTCAGGATGCCACCTTCGCTGCCCAATTCAGTTTGCGCCTCAACAAACCGCCAAAAGTGGAGCCGATGCTTGCGACAAGCCAGCTTAGGTTTAAGGGCAAACAACCTGAGGCATGACTCACTTCGCCGACTGCCAGATCGCCCCTGAGAGATAGACGGCATTTACTGATACCAATTTAGTAGGATTTTGTTTCATAGATTTTTTTTAGCTTAGTAGTATTTATAGACCCTTTCATGCATTTAGAAAGGGTCGTAAAGTTTTGTATATGACTTAAACCGTGAAGTTGCACTATTGTACTTTAGGAATATTCTTTTATGAAACTCGACTAATTATTCCAAATTTAGTGAGGAAGGTTTTTATGCAAATGTGCACTACTGTCATTGTTTGAAAACATTTCTGTGTTGAAGAAGGAATCTTGAATAGCGATCGATATTTCAGATTGATCTACAGCTCACATGGTACTATTATCTGCGTCTGTACTCATTTTTGTTATATGAATTGTTGTTTGGATCACTCTTGCTATTGTCGCTTATATATATATGTGCTTTTCACAGCATTCTTTATGCATTCCACTATTGGTTGTTTATCGCATGCTTCTCTTTCAACCGTGTATATGTATCGACGATATAAACAGTGAATGCAGTAATTTGTATTTATCGCTTCATTGTGATTATTCATATGAAGTAATCTTTGAATGATTGAATGTCTCTTATTTATTTTACAGAGTCATCTATATGCCTGTTAGATAGATAAAGATTATTTAATGCTGCATTCTGAATGAATAAGTTGTGCCCGGGATTAGTATTAGTTTCCCTATTTTTGTCAATAGAATAAGCTAGTTTCCTATCACTCAAGTAAACTATTCATCACCCATCCATCCCTTTTATCTTACTATCGGGAAACTGGTCCCGTTATCTCCAGTCGGAGCCACCATCCCAAATAGAAAAGGAGCTGTACCAAGGTCCAGACCGGGTGGTTATCCTCCAATGTTGTGGCAGCGATTTTCGAGGCCTCAACATTTCTGGCGCTAGAAGGAGGGCCATCTGCTATGAATGGCGAGTAAGCCAACACCTACAAACCATTCAAAGAGTAACTCACCCTCCACCTCTCCTCGGACATCTCATTCACATTCTGAATCTCCAGTATCTAGACGAGACGAAGAGGAATCAACCACTACTGCTCAATTACATCATACTTCAGAACACTTAAGTCTGGAGTCCCCTGAAGTTCAATCCATCATCCAGAAACTTCAAGGCTTCTCAATATCCCCTCCT
>APFE030964552.1:0-10175 GCA_000404065.3 Pinus taeda | reverse complement strand
TTAAAACATAATACAATAAAGAAATAGTTTAAAAAATTAATTACCTATGTAATTATTGATTAACTATTTTTTTTATTTAATCATTATAATTGTATTTTTAATAATATAAAGTTTATTAAAAAGATTTAAGAACGCATTTTAAAATATAATACAATAAAGAAATAGTTTAAAAATTAAGTTTCTAAATGTGTTTAGTTGAATATTAACCAATGATATTTTTGAATAGGGATTATTTTACCTTTAAATTTCTAAAAAATAATAGGATATTAAATAATTATAAGTGTTTGAAATTGTAATGTAAATAATGTTGATTTAGTATAATTATATTTAAAAATGGTAGATAAAGTTAAATTTAAATAAATCTTACCTCTTAAATTTATTTTAGAAATAAAGAAATAGATTATAATATTAATAATTTACGCAATATATTTAATAGATAAAATAACATCAAAACAATATATCTTATAAATCGATCAAATAACATCAAAAAAATATATCTTATAAATCAAACAACATCATTTTGAATGATATACATGAATAATAACATCAAAACAAGACAGGCTGCATGGCAGCTAGTCCCTGCCTAGCTGGTCCAGCCACCAGTAGCTAGAAAGCCATCTAAGCCACCTGTGATCCTTTGCAGGTTCGATCTGATCCTTTGTAGGTTACGCAGCCAGAAGCACAGAAAGTGCCAACATCAAGTGACTTGCAATGTTAACTTGTGATAGCAACGGATGCGAATGGGTTAAAGATGGGTTACTACCACGATAGGTGCCGAGAGGCACCAGCAGCCAGAAAGCCATCTAAGCCACCTGCGATCCTTTGCAGGTTCGATCTGATCCTTTGCAGGTTATGCAGCCGCAAGCACAGAAACTGCCAACATCAAGTGACTTGCAATGTTAACTTGTGATAGCAACGAATGCGAATGGGTTAAAGGTGGGTTACTACCGCGATAGGCGCCCAGAGGTGGAGGCAATTGTACGTGCAGCTGTTTGAGAATCCTCTTGAGGTAATAATAAGTCTATGGAAGAAGCAGTGGTTAGATACCCGATTGAAGTTCAAGCAGTAGTTCGAGATGTAATAGTCAAAGGTCCGATTATAGCCTGTAGCATCCTTTCTTTCCTGTTCGAGTGTCAATTTTAGATCCTTCCGTGTCTCACTTATATATTGCTCTCCATGCCTTTTCACAAGGGAACGACGATAGTAGCTAAAGATCACTGTACACAGTATCATGAGGAATTGGACGGAAGCGAACGTTGAAAGATATAGTGAATAGTAGGGGCCTCTCTATGAAAGTGCATCATGATCGAGAATAAGATCCGTTCAGTGCAGATCCCGATGTGGATTCAGTTGACTAAGTCACAGTCCCGGTCCTTTTAGTAAAAGATTAATATTCATAGCCCTTTTCTGTTGAATTAGCACCAAGTCTATATAGTGACCCAACATACCATCACCAGTATAAGAGAGCAGCATCGGTAGCAATGGTTTCAACAGTAGAGTAAACAACGAATAATTTGTAGGATTTATAAATAAAAAAATATAAATTTAGAGACGAACATTTTTAAATTTAAATTTTATTTGATTATTATTTATTATTTTATACTATATATTTTAAAATATGTATCTATTTATTTTGTTATTGAATTTATTAAAAAAAATTATATAATAATGTAACATAGAGATTACTTTCATATTCCGCATGAAGGGAGAGAGTGTATTATTACGAGATCTATTTTGTGTTCTCCGATCATGTAAGCCATTTTCTTAATTCTTCATGTATTTTTTTTGTTAATTCTTGCCCGGATTTAATTTTTGTTATTTCTCATAAATATATATTTTGTGTTGTGCTTTTATTTCTTTCACTAATCCCTATTTGATACCCTTTTGTTTTATTCATTCACATTCAACTCCATAAGAGCGCTTATACAGTTATAGGCATTGCATGTATTTATTATTATCAGAATATAAGATAATAATTTAGAAAGTAACGTGTCTCAGCAAAATTCCAAAGAGTAAAGCAGTGTCTCCCTGATCTCAGGCGTAAAAGTACTGCACATTATACGTATAAGAGTTATAGGTATTGCACATTATTTTTTCAAATTATAACAAAATAGTTAAGAACGTAACGTGTCTGAGCAATAACTTGCGCTCATAATTGAATCTGTAGGCTCCCCCAGCTCGCGCTCGAACATGATTACAAATGCGCTAGAGCTAAACACTACAAATATGCTAAGTCGGGAGCTAACCATAACTTGTCAAAAGTTTATCCAGATGGAATCCTGCCAACATGCCGACTGTAGCGTCTTATAAAAGTGCTTTGAATATTGATTTTTTTTCAAATATCTATTTCTTTATAATGTTATAGTAACAGTAGTAACATTCTAACCCCATGAATCCTGCCCATTTATCTTTCAAACGTTTTTCAGGTAGGCAATTATTGCATGACAATATAGTGTCTAATGTTTGCCATTCAAAACAGATGTGACAGCCACGTGCATTGCATGCAAGCCATCTGCCACTATGGTAGGCTGAAGCATGATGACCCACACCATTTCCCCCCTGCACACAACACTACCTCCTGCCTCCACATTTGCTGAGGAAACCAAAGATGCAGCTATGGAGAAAGCACGGGCAGCTAAGGATACTGCAGCAGAGAAAGCACAGGCAGCTAAGGATAGTGTTGCAGGAAAAACGCAGGAGCTAAGGATTCGAGGACCGAGTTCTTAGTGGAGACTTAAGCTATCTGCAACACACAATCGCCAATTCTTCCTCTGCAATACGCTTGGCTGTTAATCAGGTTTGCAATTCATTAGTGATATTTTTGTTCATGATATCTACTCTCCTAATATTATTCTGTATTGTTATTCATAATTTTATACCTGGTACCATATTTTCTAGCTTATCAAGGCATGAAAGAAGCTTTCACTTTCAATGGATGTCCTCATAAACAGCTGTGAAAATTTTTCTATCTAAAACAGGATGTTTAAAGTTTATTTTAACGGTTGGTAGGGGCAGAGAAAAAGCCTAACAATGTTAGAGTTGGGGTTTATTGTGCTAGAGTCTGATGGTGTCTGTTATTACTGGTTAGGGCCCGCGTTTTACTTTATACAGTTGTTATAATGAATGCGCTCTGCTGTAAAAAAAAAAAACCTATGGGCAGGCACAGAGAAAATAACTTGGTACGCTTTGAGTTAGAGTTTTTATGCGTCTGAAACAATGTTTTTATGCGTATTCTCTTGCTTCTATACTATGTTATCTTCTGTCCACTTGAAAAAGTCATTTTAGATTTACATAGAAATTTTTGAGGAGGAAACAATAGAACATTATTGTAGTTAGATGTGTTTAATTTCTAAATTCAAAAGTGGCATATTTGCAAGAGAAGTTCTTGGAAAAATTTGTTGTGGACTCATTGGAATCCCAAATTTTACGTTTAAACGATGGTTGGAGGTGATACACTAACTTTACTATATATTCATCTCCTCGATATATTTGTTGGAACCTTCCTGACATGGCTGCTGGTTAACATATTCTTGTATTTGGACTTATTCTTCTATTCTCTTGCTTCTATACTATGTAATCTTCTGTCCACTTGAAAAAGTCATTTTAGATTTACATAGAAATTTTTGAGGAAACAATAGAACATTATTGCAGCAGGATGTGTTTAATTTCTAAATTCAAAAGTGGCATATTTGCAGGAGAAGTTCTTGGAACAGTTTGTTGTGGACTCATTCAAACATATTTTGGAGGAGACCAAAAATATTTTAAGCTACAAGCCTTTTTGTAAGTTACTTCTCTACTTGAACTGGCATAATTATGATGCTGAAAGCTGTGCCAGGAGATCAATCACACAAGCAAGACTGTACAATAAATGAGTGGTTCTAAAATTATTAAAGGCGTAACTGATTTCTTAGGATACCTTAATTGTTTGTATGCGTCTGAAACAAAGTAAAATTCTCACTGTTTCGTCGCCGGAAAGCGAGGCCCCGTCCGCAGCTCAGGCTGTTTCTTCTTCGCCAAGCGAGGCTCTGATTCAGTGGTCAGTAATATCTCTATCCTTACTTTGCACCATTACTAATAATTTTTAAATCGAACAAGAATTTCCAGATTCTTATTATATTATATTAGATATAACTATTTGTAGTTTTTTCGAAAGATTGGTATAACTTAGTCAGAAAAATAAATTATTGAACAATTTATCCAAACAAACAAAATCTTCACCAAACCATTAGTCATTTGAGCTAATAAAGCTAATACCGTTTTCTGATTGCAGAACGATGGAATAAAGAACTTCAAATCAGGCGTTTGGGTGGCCCTTGCACTTGCTTCGGCCATCCTCGTTTTTATGGCGTAGTTCAGTTTCCTGGCCTATCGAACATTTGCTCAGGCTCTGTGCGCTTGCTTTGGCCCTCCTCGTTTTTATGGCGTAGTTCAGTTTCCTAGCCTATCGAACATTTGCTCAGGCTGCGTGTTTTTATTTACTAGTAAACCATACATTGAATCGCCGAATCAGAACATGCAGACACCCAAGCATGCAACATGCAGTAACCGATGGCAACAAGTGGCAACTTCAGCTACTTATAAACTAGTTATAGTTCATTCATATACTTTAACATTAAATGTTAGCAAATTAATGCTAATGCAAAGATAGAATTACTTTGTGAAGGTGTCAAGTTGGTCTAACTACTTGTACTTCTCCGAACTTTGTCCTAACTTTTTAGCCTGTATACCTCGGTTTGAGGCCAAATAAGAAGGAGATTGCGTTGATTGGTTAAAAGGATAAAATATTGTATTGGTTGATATGTGCTTTCCAGAAACTTTGCTTTAAGCTCCAATTAGTTTATCAATTAGCGTGTCAAACTAATGCAACCGACCAAAATCGATTACTATAGTCCTTGCCAGCCCGAAGGGGCAGGGACTAATAATTATATATCCCAAACATATATCTCACTTTTAATATATGTGGAAACAATAAATAAACATGTCAACTAATTCTATGTCATTCTCATCTTTCCTAACTTATTATTTGAGGCCTACATAGGTTGCGAGGCCTCTTTGGCCACTTCAATGCAAAATAATAAAAATGGGTTTTTAACATATATAACCTTTTATTATGACATATATATATGTCATACTAACGTCCTAATCCTATATTTTATGTCATGATACCTCTCGTACAATTTTTTTATAGACATAATTATTTTATATTTATTTTTAAATATGGTTAAATATAATGGTCGTGAAGCCATGACTTACGATTTAAGTGATTGAATATGTAAATAGATATTTTTTTGGGAAGTTTTGAGAAAGAGCATATGAGTAAATTTTTTTTTTCATAGGAATTATTAAGTAGTTAAGTCTAAATGTTGGACTTTCCCAAAATTCTCCATTACAGTGCAAAAATTCACCCCACGATCAAGAATATAACCGCATTCTTTACCAAGTCAGAAAATGAATTTGTGATTGGTGAATCATCAAGAAAAAAGGTATTTTGAGTGATTGAAACTCCTTCCTAGTTGGGGAAACCAAACCAGAAGGCATATTGAGGACCAAAATAGTATGTCATCAACACACTCTCTACATTTGATTCCTAAAACAATGTTGGAATTCAACTAGATAAGTTTAGAATTAGTCCAATTTAACAAATTTGATTAAAATAATTATTGTTGATTAGAATAATGATTTATTTGGTCTAGCTTAACAATCTCCTTAATATGGTCAAGAAAGTCGTCTATATGAAATAAAGGAAAGTCATGAGAAAATCTATATAAATGAAGTTCTTCACTAGTCTTAAGGATAAGAAGGACCTAATGCCGAAATTCCACTAGAGCTATGACCACGATAAACTTGTGCATCCACACTAGTGAGAATAGAGGTTAGGAAGGAGATCAAGGGTAGAGGCTTGGAGAACTCATTGATATATTCTAGTTGTATTTAAGGACTACCATAAAAAGTATTCTCCCCATTATTTATATTTCATCGTCTATTGCATTTGATGTGATCGATATATTATGTTTGGCAATAATATTATTTTGCAGGAAGATCAGGTTGGTTTCTTTATTTGCGTGCAGGTTATTTAGGACATATAAGAGAAAATATCTCAAGTATATCTTCTTAGAGTTGGCATCTTCAAATAGAGATAAGGATCTAGCATTAAGAGGTAAGTTCTCTACTCGTGTCTTGTAATCTGAAGTGCTTAGGATTTTTCTTGTTTGTGTGGTTCCACTTCTTCTTCATTCACACCATGGGGGCTTCACCCAGTGAACCTCTGACCTATCACTTGTGTTCATGGCATATTAAACAATATCCTTAATTTGACTACATATTGGAAAATACCCCTAAAAATATCATTATTTAACCCCTTGCCAATATGGACCCAATACATCTTCTCAATGTAAAAACCCCCTACGTCCACTAGATATTGTAGGTATCCATTTTTTCATTAACATTTTTTATACACCTATATATTTTTTCATTAACTTTGAGCTCCATTTTCTATACTGGCCAATTAAAAGACCCTTCACCCCCTATGTATCCCCCAATATATTATGTCACATTTTCCTCAATATATTTCCCCCAATATGAACCCATGTGGTATGGTATTTCTCCCTAAATGAAGCCCCCGTGATTCACACACACCATTTGCGAAAGCGCTTGTCAAAGCTTCCTGGGATTAAAGTAACCTACTACTATATGCTAAATTCTCTCTTAAACATACATGGTGATTCCATAGGGGAGCTCCTAGTAAGTTAAATTTTTAGCTTACTGTATTATGACAATGATTGTAACATCGTATATCACATTCAGACAATACTTGTCACTATGCGACATTGAATATATTTATGTACCATTCCAATGTCACAATATTAAACCCTAATATTATAAATCGTAACATTATAAAACCCAATACTAAACCAAAATATTATAACCCCAATATTAAACCCAATATTACAAACTCTGATATTAAGCTCAATACTAACATTAAAAAGCCTACTATTAAAGTCAATATTGTAAACCCTAATGTTAAACCCAATATTTCAAATATAATATTAAACCCTAATATTCAACCCAATAGTATAAAACCTCACATTATAAAACCCAATATTATAAACTTGGATATCAAACCCAACATTATAAACTAAATATTATAAACCTTTATATTAAACCGAATATTATAAACCAGAATATTAAACCCAATATTATAATCCCTCATGTTAAATGCAATATTATAAACCTAATAATAAACCCAATATTATAAAACCTATTATTATAAACCCAATATTTAACATCAATATTATAAACTCAATATTAAATATAATATTATAAACCCTAGTATTAATACCAATATTATAAACCCTAATATTAAACCCCATATTATAAAATCATTATTATAAGCCCTAATATCAAACCCAATATTATAATATCATCATTGTAAATGATTTAAACAATGACTATCAAGGTTGACTTTGTTTGACTATATTCAATAATCTGGTTGGTTATGTTTGACTATTAATAGTAACCAGCCTAGATCCATCATAACATCGGATCTATCAACCGCCGAGAGGGACTAAATATCTAGAGGTGAAAACCTATGTTTTGAGTGCAAAATTGAGGAGAGGTTTTCAACTCGAGGGATTTGATCCCTCTTGACGCTTGATAGATTTGGTGTTAAGACGAATCTAGGCTTGTTTTAGTCATGTGCAATCATACAAAATTTGTTGAACATCTAATTATTTTGATCACTTTAAATATGCTAAATATGTCTAAGATTTATTTAGTCAATTTAATTTAAAATTTTCTTAGTTACCTCAGTTTGTTGAGATGAGAGAGACTGTTAGTAACTTCAATGATGAAAAATGATGAAATAAAAATTTTCACTGCAAAGTGTCAATGTAACAATTTTGATTGATGGAAAATGTGATTAATAATAATACAGCCAATTACAAACAATATTCATTACGATTAATCTGAAACTATTTTCTTTTACTGTTCCTATTGCCGCACCTATTAGTTTTTCCATTTTCTCATATCGATCATATGAAAAGAGTAGTTGGAGTCATAGACCATTCATATATTTAACTCGAGCTATAGAAGTAAACAAAATACCTTGTCTTTGTTTCTCTCCAATATTAATAGTAGTTTTCTCGAAAGTCAATCATGGTTACTTATGGAGTGTTAAACCCCAAATAATTTCCAATGGTACATATTTTCTATTACCATGTTTGAATGCAAAGTAATTAACAATGTTGAATGATGGAAAATGAGAATAATAAGAATGTACCCAATTATAAATAGTTTATAATTTCAAGAAGCCAAATTTCGGGTAAGATTTTATTTAGGATGGAAATTCAAGTTTGGTATTTATGGTTGAATTATTGCAACACATAAGTCAATACACGTCATGAATAATTTTTATGTGCTTACATCGAGAGGGAGTGCGTATGTTTTTTGGGTGAGAAGGAGAGACAAGGGGAGATAGATATATAGATGGGGGGGTGAGAGAGGGAAGAAGAGAGAGGCATAAACATGGAGGGAGGAAGAGATATAGATATGGAGAGAGAAATGTTAGAGAGAGCGAGAAGGGGAAGAGAGTGAGGGAGGGGAAAGGGAAGGAGGGAGAGAGATAAATGGATAGATATGGAGAGAGAGTGTGTATGTTTAGGGGGTGAGACAGAGAGATAGAGAAGGAGAGACAATGGGAGATAGAGATATAGATGGAGGAGGCAGAGATATGCTTACGCTGAAATCAATGCAAAATATTAATCTAATTACTTTGAAATTAATGTACATCATACATCTAGTTGCATTAAATCAGAAATCAACATCTATAGTAAAATCAATGCATCTAGTGAAAAAAATCGAATAGGATTAGAAATCGACATCTATACTTAAATCAATGCATCTAGTGAAAGAAATCAAATAGGATTAGAAATCAATATCTACACTGAAACCAACGCATCTAATGCAAGAAATAAAATATGAGTAGAAATCAACATCTACGCTAAAATGAATGCATCTCGTGTAAGATACTAAATAGGTTTAGAAATCAACATCTACAATGAAATCAATGCATCTAGTGCAAGTGATAAAATAGGATTATAAATCAATATCTACACTGAGACCAATGCATCATGTGTAGCAATCAAATAGCAGTAGAAATCAATGTCGACACTGAAATAAATGCATCTAGTATAAGTACTAAATAGGATTATAAATTGACATCTACACTTAAATCAATGCATATAGTGCATATGATCAAATAGGATTTCAAATCAACAACTACATTAAAATCAATACATATATTTTAGTGAAAATCCAAAATATTCATGACTTTCTAGATCTAAATTCTATGTCTGTATTTGTCTATGTCTGTCTCTTTATTCTTCCCTCTCTCTTCACCTTCCATTCTGTGTCTATCTCCCTCTCCCTCCTCTTTTCTCTCTTCCCCTCCCTCTCTCCCCCATCTCTCTCTATCTTCCTCTCCCTCTCTTTATCTATCTTTCTCTTCTTCCCTCTCTCCCCCTGCCATCTATATCTATAACTCCCTCCATCTCTCCTTATTTGTTTCTCTATATCAACCCTGTAAACACATGTCATGCTCTCTCTCTCTCCCCATATCTATCTATCTATCTCTCCCTCCCTCTTCATTTCCCTCTCTATCTCTTCCCCTTCTCTCTCTCTCTCTCTCTCTCTCTCTCTGTTTCTCTCTCTGTGCCCCCTCCATTTATATCTCTATATCTAATCTATCTCTATTCCTCCCTCCCTCTCTTTTCCTCTCTCTTCTACCTCTTCCCTGCCCCATCTATATCTATGTCTCCCCTTACCTCTCCTTCTCGCCCCGAAAACATACACACTCTCTCTCTCCATATCTATCTATATCTCTCTCGCTCCCTCTTCCTGTCCCTCTCTCTCTCTCTCTTCACCCTCTCTCTCTCTCTCTCTCTCTCTCTCACATTGACTCTCCATCTCTCCATTGCCACTCCCTCTCCACCTCTCTATCTCTACGTCTTTCTTCCCCTTCCAAATCCATCTCTCTCTCTCCTCTCTCAAGTCCTCACTCTCCCCTTCTCTCCCACCTCCCTCCATCTCTCCCCCGATCATACACACGCTTTCTCTCTCCACCCTCCAACTTTCTCACTATCTCCCTACCTCTCTCTGTCTCTCTCTCCCCCTCTCTT
>APFE030964550.1:3199-22781 GCA_000404065.3 Pinus taeda | reverse complement strand
ATCCTTCACGGGCTCTTGTCCATGAGCTCTTCTACAGAACTGCCCAATTTCTATAGAATGGCATCTATCGCCCAGGTAGCATCATCAATTGGTTGATCTTTCCACTTGACCAAAAACTAAAAATACTCTTGTCCCCTTGTCTTCTTCAACAATTTCCAGAATCCTCTCTAGTTGCAATTCCTTTGTTGTAAGTAATTGTTTTACCCAATCAATCTCTTGTTTCTCTTGGTCATCTTCTATGTCATCTGTATTTTCACCTTCATACCTGTACAAATCAACAACATTGAAAATTGGAGATATTCTAATGTCAGGGGGTAGTTCGATTTCATATGCATTTGCATAAAATTTCCTCAATACTTTGCATGGTCCAATTTTCTTGAACTTTAACTTGTTATACTCTCTTTTGGAAACCTTTCCTTCCTCAGGTGTGCTAAAACCAAATCTCCAAATTCAAAATTAACTTATGTTGGCATTATGACACAGGTTTGGCATTATGACACAGGTGTTGTCCTTGATGACAACTTACTCAGATGACAGATCAAAGTTGAGGCTCTTAGAATGAAGGAAAAGAGATATACACAGGTTCCTATTGACCAAGCCATGTATACACATGGGTTGGTAGTCCAAAAGGCGCGTATGTGTATACATGAACTTTCACGCAAGGAAAGGCACGTACATGTTCGAAAAATTGGTTTTGTTCTATGGTATTTGGTCCTTAGTATTTTGACCAATGGTAATGATCCAGGTGTTAACCCCGGGTATTTGGTCGAAGGTATTGATTCTAAGTGGTTTTGGACCATGGTATTGAGTAAGGCCTAAGACTGTAAAAGAAGGAGAAGATCATTAGGCAAAGGCACTCAAGTATTTTATATCTAATGAAGAGCAAGACCTAGTATACAGGTTATTGGCTTATGGTGCATAATTGGATCTGAGCCAAGGATGAACCTTAGCACTTGATGGAGGATAAGATCGAAAGATGGATCAGGATCTTGAGGCTTGGAATGAATAATCTTTATATGCTCTGATCATATTTATTCTAGATCTGTATACTGATGCATGTGTTGATCTGTAAATATTATGATCTGGTTATAACTGAAGTCTGGAATAGTTGCAAAATTATGAATGAATATTTACAGATGTATATGTTGGTTGACCTTGGTAAAAGCACGTATACACGCATGTTCAACACTCGGAGTAGCGTATACTTTGTGAACCATGATTTTTGAAGTTGTAGTTGGTTATGGCTGTTGATACAGAGATATAGGTTTTTCATTGTGTTTTGGTGAATGTTTTTCTAGTGACAGTATTCTGCATATTCAAATTAGTTGATTGAGATTAGATTCAATGTTGTTGATGGGTCCAGTATGAAAATTGGATGAAACGTGGCCTTCAGATTTTGATGTTGTGTTCTAGGAGTATCCAGTATGAAAATTTATGAAACGTGGTCCCTGGAGGAAGTGAGAAGGTTGTAGCCTTCAGTAGGCCAACACCTACGTACTAGTAAACATATCAGCTAGTACAAGAGCAAGGGGGGTTGTAGCTCCCTTCCAGTAGAAGCTAGTGAATGAGAGAAGGTGGTAGCCTTCTACAGGTAGAAGCCCACGTACTGGTGTAAGTCTGCACTAGTACAATATTGTAAATGGTTTTTCTTATTATTGAAAGAAGACAAAGATGACAACTGCATGTGGTTTTTACCCACATTGGGTTTCCACCTTACATCTTGGTGTTCCTGTGTGTTGCTTATTTGTGATGGTTCTTTCTATTATTAACTACACATGGTTACTATTTAATGTTTAAAGTCCTACCCTCAGATTAAATATCAACATATGATACTTAACTGAATCATGAGTTTACTGGGTATACGCTTGTTTCTTTAAACATAGTTGCATGCACACGCGGGTTACGTTCATTGAAGTAGCGTATATGAAATTGAGTATGAAAAGAAAAATATTATTGATTTGCTAATATTGATTCACCCTCATCTCAGTATTATTTCCAACAATTGGTATCAGAGCAGGTCCTTTGGTAGAAGCTTGATCACTTGAAGGAGATCCCTAGAACAATGGGAAAGAAGCTAAAGAAGAAAGCACCTAAGAAGAAGAAGACATCTCAGAGGAACTATGAGAGTGAGAGAATCGATTGGGGAATATGCGGAAGAAACAATTCAGATTCAAAATCAACTCAGAATAAAGATGAACAATCAAAAGAACTATCAGGTATGGATTTGTTATCCTTTAGTGATACATTTCTCCATCCATTTGAAGATGGCGAAAGTGATAGCAAAACAACTGAATTTTCTCTTGCGGGTGAGGAAGAAAGATATCAAATAGAGGTAGAATTTAAAATGCTTACGGAAAAAATTAGATATCAACAAGATCTATTGGACAAAAGGGAAAGTGCCTCCAAAGAAGAAGCTACCAAACTAAAAGCTCAACTAGAGGAAGGAAACAAGGTAAGGAAGCAATTCAAGGAAAAGAAAGATCAATGTCAAAAGCTACAGGATGAAATGACATCATTAAGAAATCAAGTGAATGAAAGGAGCACAACAATCAGGAAACTCAGAGATAGATCCAGTTACTATGAAAGTCTTGAAGCTAAGATCCTCTCGCTAAAATAAGATCTTGAAGAATCAAATAAGAAGAATTAAAAAACTAATCCAAGCTCTTGAAAAACAAGAAAACAAATTTCTTGAATTAAGACATCTGTTGGAAGAAGGAAGAAAAGTTGAAGGAATCATGAAGAAGCAGTATCTTGAAAAGGAAGAGCAACATCAGGTTGAGGTAAGTATTCTAAGAAAATATTCAAAGGAAATATTTTACTCCTAACTATGGAAGTGATGGTTGGTTATTTCATCAAATGAATAATGTTGGATGTTATAATTTTGGACATGGTGTAGCCAGATACGAAAGTAGAATAGTTCAATACCATCACACAGAAATATCATCATGTTCCAAGCACTTTAACGAATATTGTTTTGCTTGCAATATGTTTGATCACAAAGCGATTGACTATTATAGAAGGAATAGGAAACATATGAGATGTTATGCATGTAACAAGATTGGACATATAGAAAAGGAATGCAGGAACAAAGTACGGGCACCATACCAAAAGGAGAAAACATCATCACACTTGAAGATATGGAATAAGAAGGAAGTACAGTCAGAAAGATGTGGCACAGCACAATGTACAGACATGATAGACTCAGAGGGAGCTAAAAGTGTGAAACATCAGTGTTCTAAATCTCATACGCAAGTTTCATGAAGAGAAGTCACATATATATGTGAGTTAGACACTGCACAGTTGCGTTTATGTTAGTTTAAGGAAAATCAATGGGACAAACTCAGGAAAAAGGGTCTGATATGGTTCAGTCAATTATTTACTATATTTGATGATGGTTACAATCTGTTGATAATATGTGGAAATGTATTGATACTCATAAGATGTTGTTTTTGATCTTCACAAGTTAACTTGATGTATATTTGATTGATGATGATGCCTTCATACTTCTTGCTGATATATGCATGATCAAATCTGACAGTGAACAGATGGAACATGTCTAGGGGGAGAACATGCTATGCTTCTAATAAATAGTTGTTGGCATTATGTTTATAAGTCTTTATTACCTAATCAATGATGATGATGCTTATATGGCTAAATGATACATCTTTCTAAGACATGGTTATGAGTTTCCCATGACAAAATGTCATAAGATTCTTGGGGTCACATAGTTGGTGTTCAAATCAGATTTTTGATGATTCTCTGATGATGCATTTATGTTGCTTACATGGTGATCTTCATAAGGATAAGGAGAGGATTCCTATAGTTCTTGGCTCTCACATGGTTGAGGATTATTGCTGTTGATGATATCGAGAAGTCTTGACAAAATATATTGAGCTCAAAGTGTGCTGGATACATAGTGCTATATACAGTATGCTGGATACATCAATGATTACTGAAAGTTGCATTGTTGGTGGGCCAAGATAATGAAGTTATTATAGGTTACACGAAAACATAGCTATTTGAAGACATGATGATGATGAGTTCTTACCTATATGATGATAGGTTGATACTCATATGTTGATTGATGCTTATTAGATGTGGGATGTTCCCGAGTGATGATACATGGATGGAATAAAAGATCATGTAGATCTTGATGATGATGTGATGACTATGGTGTTTTTGACATATGATATAATGTGAATAATTTTGTATGACATATGCAAAATTGATTCATGGAAGGTTATGATAATGCTCAAGATCAAGAGGATGAGTTGATATCTATATGCAAACATACCTTGTCTCAGGTTGATGATATCTACACTAATGGACATATACAGGTTGTTGGTCTGGATGCTGTTGATAGATCCTTATGGAGAAGATTATACATTATGTATGATAGTTGTTGATGACTATCATGGTCTTGATTAAATATTTGGTCTCTGTTATAAATATCATGTATATCATTCGATGTAAAGGTCATATCAAGATCCATGATGTAATAGTTGGCTTTGTCTATTGTAGTCTTTTGATGAATCCCTTTTGGTCATATGATGTAATTTGTACCCCCACTATGTATGGGAAGGATGATGTAATATTTCAGTCATGTATAAACAATTGGTATCTAGTATATCCCCACTTGGTTGGGTGGATGAGTTAAGTTTATCCCCACTTGGTTGGGAGAATGAATGTGTGTATGAGTCATTGGTGATAGGAAGGTCAAACTCACATAGTTGAGTTATAGAGTCACTTTCTTGAAAATATTTGCAGACTCTACATGTGCTCAAGGGGAGCATGGACTGATTGGTACATCTCAGCATCTACAAAGGGGGATCTCAGTCAAATATTTCAGCATGTACTCAGGGGGAGTATGGACAACCGAATGTATATCAAGGGAGAAAATATCTTGGTTTTCCCTTTTCCCCTGATGTCAAAGGGGGACAGCGACTTGGTGTGGTTCTTGCCATCAAGTCCAAGGGGGGAGATTTTTGGAATTATGACATAGGTTTGGTGCTATGAAACAGGTGTTGTGCTTCACGACAAATCACTCAAATGACATATCATAGTTCAAGCTCTCAGAATGAAGGAAAAGACATATACACAGGTTCCCCTTGACCAAGCCACATATACACACGGGTTCGCAGTCCAAAAGGTGTGTATGTGTATACATGCACTTTCATGCAAGGAAAAGTGCATACATGTTGGAAAAGTTGGTTTTGGTCCCTGGTATTTTGACCGGTGGTATTGATCCAAGTGTTGACCCGAGGTATTTGGTCCAAGGTATTGATTCTAAGTGTTTTTGGACCATGGTATTGAGTAAGGCCTAAGACTATAAAAGGAGGAGAAGATCATTAGGCAAAGCCACTCAAGTATTATATATCTAATGAAGAGCAAGATCTAGTATACGGGTTATTGGGTTATGGTGCATAACTGGATCTGAACCAAGGATGAACCTTAGTGCTTGATGGAGGATAAGATCGAATGATGGATCAAGATATTAAGGCTTGGAATGAATAATATTTATATGGTTTGATAATGTTTATTATAGATCTATATACTGATGCATGTATTGATATGTAAATATTATGATCTGGTTATAACTGAAGTCTAGAATAGTTGCAAAATTATGAATGAATATTTAAAGATGTATACATCGGTTGACCTTGGTAAAAGCGCGTATACATGCATGTTCAACACGTTGTAGTGTATACTTTGTGAACCATGAATTTTGAAGTTGCATTTGGTTCTAGCTATTGATGCAGAGATCTGGATTTTTCATTGTGTTTTGGTGACTGTTTTTTTGGTGACAATATTCTGCATATTTAGATTCGTTGATTGAGATTAGCTTCAATGTTGTTGATGGGTCTAGTATGAAAATTGGATGAAACATGGCCTTCAAATTTTGATGTTGTGTTCTAGGAGTATCCAGTATGAAGAATTATGAAACGTAATCCCTAGAGGAAGTGAGAAGGTTGTAGCCTTCAGTAGGCCAACACCTACATACTAGTAAACATACCAGCCAGTACAAGAGCAAGGGTGGTTGTAGCTCCCTTCCAGTTGAAGTTTGAGAACTAGACAAGGTGGTAGTATTTTTTAGGTAGAAGCCTCTTTACTGGTATAAGTCTACACTAGTACAATGTTGTAAACAATTTTTCTTATTATTAAAAGAAGACAAAGACGACAGTAGCAGGTGGTTTTTACCCACATTGGGTTTCCACCTTACATCTTGGTGTTCATGTGTGTTGCTTATGTGTGATGGTTCTTTTTGTTATTAAATACACATGGTTATTGTTTAATGTTTAATGTTTAATGTCCTGATACTCATATTAAAGATCAACATATGATAATTAATTGAATCATGAGTTTACTAGATATACGCTTGTTTCTTTAAAGACAGTTGCATGCACACGCAGGTTACCTTCATTGAAGTAGCATATATGAAATTGATTATGAAAAGAAAAATATTATTGATTTTCTAATACTGATTCACCCCCCCCCCCCCCCCTCTCAGTATTATTTCCAACAACTTCTCTCCTTCTCAAGTCTACCCTGCTCTTGTACTTTGTGTTGTTGTCATGTAACTGTTGTTTTACTTGTTCATGTATTTCATGCATCTCTGCAGCAAAATCTTCATCTTCAGCACTTCTCATCTCACCTTTTCCCAAATTTCTTAATTCAGACACTCCTCTTGGGTGCATTCTATAAACTATATGGAATGGACTCTACCCTGTACTCCTATTAGCAGAGTCATTATATGCATATTAAGTATGTGCTAATACTTGATCCTGTTGTTTTGGATGCTAACCTGTAAGACTTCTCAGAAGATTACCCAAGCTTCTATTTACAACTTTAGTCTATCCATCCATCTGAGGATGATAAGCAGAACTAAAACTTAGCTTAGTTCAAAGCTTCTTCCACAGTGTCCTCCAACAATTTCCAACAAATTTGGAGTCTCTATCTAAAACAATACTCTTGGGTAACCCATGCAATCTTACAATCTCTTTAAAAAACAGATTAGGAATGTGAGTAGAGTCACTGGTTTTATAAAATGGAATAAAATGTGCCATTTTTGAAAATCAGTCAACCACAACATAATTTAAATCATTTCCTATTTGAGTCTTTGGTAAGCTCAAAACAAAATCCATGCTTACCATATCCCAAGGTCTATCTAGAATAGGTAATGGAACATACAACCCTGTGTGGCTTCTTCCCTTTTCATATTGACAGGCTTTACAATTTCTCACATACTTCTCCACTTCAGTCCTCATCTTTGGCCAGAAATAAAAGATGTACTACTCATAAGTCTTGTCAACACCAAAATGTCATGCAAATCCACAACTATGTTTCTCCTTGATTAAATTTTCCCTCATAGAAAAATTTGGTATGCGCAGTTGATTTCTTTTAAACAACAACCCATCTTGCAAGAAATAATCAAGCCACTTACTTCTGTCTAACAAAACAAGATTTTTACAAGCTTTAAATGCCTCTTTAAAATCTAATTCTTTTTCATACAATTCCTTAAGAAAATCAAAACCCAACACTTGAATTTTACTTTCTTGAAGTAGTATGTTTCTTCTACGTAAGCCATCTGCTGCTTTATTAGATTGGCCATTTATATCCTTCAATAAAAAATTAAAACCTTGAAGTTACTCTACCCATTTGGCATGTTTATAATTAACCTTTGGTTGTTGCATAATGTACTGCAATGCATGGTTGTCTGAATAAACTATAAACTCTTTAGACATCATGTAATGTCTCCACTTCTTTAATGACTACACAACTACATAAAATTCCTTATCATAATAGGAATATTTCTTCTTTGAGTCATTCAGTTTCTCACTGAAATAAGCTATAGGTCTGTGCTCCTGGCTTAAAACACCTCCAGTGGCTTCTCCACTGGCATCACATTTCACTTGGAAAGGTTTATTAAAATTAGGAAAAACCAAAATAGATTTTTTAGTGATCTTCCTTTTCAACAGCTAAAAGTTCCTTTCTACTTCAGCAGTCCATTTAAATGGTTGTGTATCTTTCTTTACAGTTTCGATAATAGAAGTAGCGATCTTACTAAAGTTCCTTATGAATTTTCTATAAAAACTAGCAAGACCATGAAAACTTCTTACCTCAAAAACACTTTATAAGTGAAGACCACTCTATGGTTTCCTTGATCTTCTCTGGGTCTATCTTTAATCCATCAACAAAAACAACAAGAACCAAATACACCAATTCTTCCTTCATAAATGAACACTTCTTTAAATTTAGCAATAACTTCTCTTACTGCAACCTTTATAAGACATAATTCAAATGTCTCATGCGTTCTTCCTTAGACCTGTTGTAAACTAATATATCGTCCAAATATACTATTAAAAATTTACCAATAAATTCCTTCAAAACTTCATCCATAAGCCTCATGAACGTACTAGGTGCATTTGACAACCCAAAAGGCATTACCCTCCATTCATACAATCCTTCATTTGTTTTAAAAGTAGTTTTCCATTCATCCCCTTCTCTATTACTTATTTTATGATAACCACTTTTCAAATCTAAATCTGTAAAATATCTAGCTCCACTGAAACAATCCATCAAATCTTCCATTCTAGGTAAATGAAATCTATCCCTGATTGTTATCTTATTGATTGTTCGCGAGCCAGTGCAGATTCTCTAGCCTCCATCCTTCTTTGGGCTCAACACTATTGGTACTATGCAAGGAATCAAACTCTCTCTAATCAGTCCCTTGTCTAACAGTTCCTAAACCTGTTTCCTAATCTCTTCATTCTTTGTGGGAGTCATCCTGTAAGCTGCTTTATTAGGTAGATTTTCTACTAGAATCAAATCTATGTGATGACTATTGTTTCTAATGGGTGGTAACTCATTAGGCAAGTCATCTACATTGATATCATAATAACTATCCAACATCTCTTGTATTTATATTGGTAAATCAAAAACTCTAGTGGAAGTAAATATTACCTTAGGCTTGCAAATCAATGCAAAATTCACCTCATTCTCTTCAATCTACTATAAATATTCTTTTCCACTTAGTAATATAGTCTTTGGATCAGACTTTCTTGATGCATCCTCTTCTTCCAGAGACAATAATGTATTATTGACACCATCTTTACCAAATTTGTATGTGTTTATTTTTCCATCATGCATAACTCCTCTATAATATTTCCAAGGTCTTCCAAGAAATATGTGACATACATCCATAGGCATCACATCACACAAAATTTTATCTTTCTACTTGCCCAACTGCAACTCCACTTCACATTGTTCATTTACTAACAACTATGTCCCTTTTGTAGCCATGACACCTTGTACGGTGTTGGATGTTTCTTTGTCTTCAATTTCAACTTCTCCACCACTTCTGTAGAGACCAAATTATCAGTTCTGCCACTATCAATTATCATCTGACAACATTTTCCTTGAACCTTGCACATAGTACTAAACAAAACCTTCCCTTTTGGTGGTTCAACAACTTCCTTTGTTGGCTTTAGAAATACTTTGTTAACTACAAAAGATTCTCCTCTCTCTGGTACATTTTATTCTTCTATCATCATTGTTGCTTCCTCTCCAGTCTGAGCAACAATTCCATTTCTCTGAGATGTTCCTACATTTTCTGGGCACTCATAGGCTCTGTGTCCCAGCTTGTTACATCTATAACATCTAATTTTGCTTCCTCTACCTTTGCCTCCTCTTCCTTTGGAAAACTTCCTCTTCCACTTGCATCAACTCCTATGGATGCATGCTAACTTGAGCTGTTGCTAGCTCCATCTCTAGGTGTTGTAGATATTTATCTACCACCTTGTCTTCCCCTTCCTTGGAAAGTACCTCTATTTCTTGTAGACTGCTTCCTCATGAGTTTTTCTTCAACCTTCAGTACCATCTGATAAGCCTCTTCTACTGTTTTAGGAGACAGTAAACTTATCTCATCTTGAATGTCCATTCTAAGACCAATCACATATATGGCAACCTTCTCATTTGTATCTTGGATTTGTCCTACTCTTATACTCAATTTGTAGAATTCCTCTGTTTTTTCCTTTACTATTATATACCTTTGTCTAAGATTCTACATCTATCGAAATAATGTTTGCTGATAGTCACTTGGAATAGTCAACTTACCTTTTAGTTTTGCCACCATCCTATTCCAATTCTTAATTGGTTGTTTCCCAAGTCTTCTTCTTTCTACCTACAATCCATTGTTGGGTTGTGTTATATTCTTTCCATGTAGTTAATAGGGGATTTGAAGGGCATCTGTAGCCCCACTTTATGGGGTCTCGAAGCTTATGTTAGGTTGGGCGGACCCACCTATGGTTTTGCGCATGATTTTCGCACATGTTTTTTGGACGCGATGGTTTTGAGTCCATGGTATTGGATGCTTTAGCATGTATAAATATGTATTGTAACATTGAAAGGAACATAATGAAAAATCAAGCTGGTAGTCCCGGTTTTGGGATCCAAGGGAAAATCTCTGTGTATATGTGTTTTAGGTGTTATTATCTCGCATTGTTTATTTTCTGTGTTTTAGAATTCGTATTAAGGTAATTTTTGTACGGGATTAAAACCTACATTTGGTATCAAAGCTATTTTGGCTTCAATGGGATGCCTTTGTTGCTAAGGGGTTTCGCTCGGGCCTGTGGTAGACCCTGTTCAGTGGGAGATCTGCAAGATTGATTCTGGTGGTGAAAGAAGATGGCAAGCAATGGAAAGATAGAGATCGAGAAATTTAATGGTCAGAGTTTTGAGTTGTGGAAACTCAATGTGGACGATCTGTTGGTAGATAAAGACCATTGGATCGTGGTGGATACGAGTACTAGACAAACAGGAGTATCTGATGAAGAAAGGAACAAGTTGGATTCGAAGGCAAAGAGAATAATACGATTATGTGTCTCAGATTCAGTATTGCTAAATGTATCAGGGGAAGCTACAACGAAGGCTTTATGGGACAAGTTAGGGACTTTGTACCAATCTAAGTCTTTGGTGAATAAACTATTCCTATGGAAAAAGTTGTATAACCTGAGGGTGAAAGATGGAGACTCGGTGATAAAGCATCTAAATGCATTTAATATTGTGGTAAGTCACAGTTAGCATCCGTTGATATTAAAATTTCAGATGAAGATAAGTGCATCAGTTTGTTGTGTTCTCTACCAGATTCATGGGATAGTCTGGTTATTGCAATAGGTAGCAATGCAACTACCTTGCATTTTTATGAAATAGTCTCATCCTTGCTAATGGAGGAGATGAGACAGAAAAATATGGAGAGCCAAAATGGTGATGCATTCTCTGTATGAGGGTGGACCCAAAACAAAAACAAAAGTAAGTCATCGAGTGGGAGATCTAAATCTCTAGGAAAACCTATAAAGGTGGTGTGTTGGAAATGTGGAAACGAAAGGCACTACAAAAGGGACTGTAAATCTAAAGCTCCTGACAAAGGAAAGGGATTTGATGAGGCTCCTTCCACAAAGGCGAAAACCACCTCAGATGAAGGTGGGGATGTGTATATGGCTTCCTCAAGTACACATGTAGATCATGAGGCATGGTTGATTGACTCAGGTGCATCCTTTCACTTCACTCCCCATACAGAGTGGTTCTGCGAGCATGAGAAATATGATGGTGGTGATGTCTTCTTGGGGGATGATAGGAAGGCTAGAATCATTGGTCATGGAAAAGTAAAGTTGAAGTTGTAAGGTGGAAGGGCTAGAATGCTTTCAGGTGTTCTACATATTCCTGCATTATCTAGAAATCTGATTTATGTTAGCAAGTTGGATGATGCAGGTGTAAAAATAATGTTCGAGAAGGATAACTGCAAGATGGTTTAGGGAGCACTGGTATTGATGCAGGGAGTTCGGATTGGAACTCTGTACAAGGTGCAAGGTAACACCATTATTGATGGGTGCAATAGTTCTGTGGTTCTTGAAAGAGGAGAAGAAAATCTAGTGGTCTATGGAAAGAAGACCATGTTATGGCATCAAAGGCTTGGACATATTGGAGAAAATGGCCTTCAGATACTTCATGGTAAAGGTATGGTAGAAGGTATGAGTAATATATCTCTGGATTTTGATTTGTGTGAAAATTGTGTATATGGGAAGTAGAATCGATTGAGTTTCCCTTCTGGTAGTGAGAGGGCAGAACATATATTAGAACTTGGGCATAGTGATGTGTTTAGACCTGTGGAGGTTCCATCACTGGGTAAGTCTATGTACTATGTAAAATTTATAGATGACTTCACAAGGAATACATGGATATATTTCCTTAAAAAGAAATCTGAAGTCTTTGACAGGTTTAAAGAATTTAAGGCTCTGGTGGAAAACCAGATAGAGATGAAGATAATGGTGCTGATGATAGATAACAGTGGAGAGTTATGCAGTAAGGAATTTGAAGAATTCTATAAGAAGTGTGGTATAGCACGGTAGAAGACTACTCCATATACACTTCAGCAAAATGGAGTTGTAGAAAGAATGAATAAGACATTGATGGAAAGGGCAAGAAGCATGCTCAATGGTGCTGGGTTAGGACAAGAATTTTGGGCAGAGGCAGCGGGTACTACATGTTACTTGGTCAGTAGGTCACCTTCATCAGTGTTGGAGGATAAGACTCCACAAGGGGTATGGACTGGTAAGAAACCCTGTCTTTCACATCTGAGGGTATTTGGATGTGATGCATATGTACATGTTCCAAAGGAGAAACGAACCAAGTTGTATAGTAAATCTGAAAAGTGCATCTTTATTGGGTATAAAGATGGTTTAAAGGGTTATAAGCTTTGGAACCCAGTCACAAGGAAGGTTGTGTATAGCCGAGATGCGGTGTTCAGAGAGGTGAAAGACGTTATTAAACATGAAGTCCAACAAAAGGAACCTGAGAAGACAGAGTTTGAGCTAAAGGAGGAAGAATTAGACTCTACAGTAGAGGAGGAATCAGAAGATGAAGAGCCACAAACTCTAGCTACGAGAAGATCAGTTCAAGAAAGAAGGTAGCCTAAAAGGTATAGTCCATCTTCTTTTTGTTAAAATTTTTCTTTATCGATTACTGACGATGATCCCATAACTGTGAAGGAAGCAGTAGATTCAGAGGATGGAAAACTCTAGAAAGAGGCCATGGTTGATGAAATGGTATATTTGCACAAAAATAAGGCTGGGGATCTGGTGGAGTTGCCGGCTGGAAGGAAACGCATTGGCAGCAAATGGGTGTTCAAAAAGAAGACAAATGCAGAAGGAAAAGTGGAGAAATACAAAGCTCAATTGGTAGCAAAAGGTTGTTCCCAGGTGCTAGGAATTGATTGTGGTGATATTTTTTCTCCTATTGCCAAGGTCACTTCTATTAGATTACTTTTATCTGTTGCTGCTATTTTTGATTTTGAGGTAGAACAGATGGATGTGAAGACAAAATTTCTTCATGTGGATTTTGAAAAAGAAATCTATGTGAAGCAACCTGAAGGCTTTGCATCAAATAATTGGTATGCAAGTTAAAGAAGTCTTTGTATGGGTTAAAATAGTCACCAAGGATGTGGTATCAGAAATTTGATACATTTATATGGGGACTTGGCTTCACTAGAAGCAAAGCAGATCACTGTGTGTATTTTAAATTAATTGGTGATCGTGTTATTTATCTGGTCTTGTATGTGGATGATATGTTTCTGATTGGAAATGACAAAGAAATTATCGAGGATTTGAATACCCAATTATCGAGGATGTGCTGCAAACTATATTTTGAGCATGGAAATTAAAAGAGATTGGGAAAAGAGGAAGCTCTGGTTAAACAGAGGAAGTATGTCGAGACAATAATGTAGAGGTTTAATATGCAAGATAGTAAACCGGTGAGGGTTCCTATTCCTGTAGGTGTGAGGTTATCTATTGAACAATGTCCCAAGACACAAGAAGAGGAAGAGGACATGTCACGTGTTCCATATGGAAGTGTAGTTGGTAGCATGATGTATGCAATGGTGTGTACTAGACTAGATATTGCACATGCAGTGGGAGTATGGAGTAGGTTTATGTCAAAACCAGGAAAGGGGCATTGGACAGCAGTGAAGTGGGTTTTCAAGTATTTCCGTGGCCCTAGTGATTATGGTCTATGCTACCAAGGAAGACCAAGATTGGATAGAGTGTTGGAAATTCGTGGCTTTGTTTATGCAGACTGGGCTGGAGATCTAGATTAGAGAAGATCTACAAGTGGGTATGTGTTTAACCTATTTGGTGGTGCAGTCAGTTGGATGAGTAAGAATAATCTATAGTGGCACTATCAACTACAGAGGCAGAATACATGGGCCACTCATGCAATCAAGGAAGCAGTTTGGTTGCAGAGATTGTGTTCAAGTATGGGGTCAGTACAGGAAGCTATAAGGATAGACTATGACAGCCAATGGGAACTTTTCTTGGCAAAGATCCCTACATATCATTCAAAGACAAAGCGCATTGATGTTTAGTATCACTTTGTCAGGGATTGCTGGTAAAGTTGGACACTTTAAAGAATACTATAGATGCATTGACAAAATATGTGAGCTCTGAGAAGTTCTCTTGGTGTAGAGAGACAATGGGCATTTTAAGGCTGGGAAAATGACTAAGCTCTATTGTGGCCCCCCGTGGAAAGAAAACAACAAGTGGGAGAATGTTGGGTTGTGTTATAGTCTTTCCATGTAGTTAACAGGGGGTTTGAAGGGAACCTGTAACCCCACTTTATGGGGTCTGGGGTAGCGCCCCGGAAAATTTTGGTTTTGAACCCTATGTTAGGTTGGGCAGACCTACCTATGGTTTTGTGCATGATTTTTGCACATGTTTTCTGGACGTGATGGTTTTCGGTCCATGGTATTGGATGCTTCAGCATGTATAAATATGTATTGTAACATTGAAAGGAACATTATGAAAAATCAAGATGGTAGTCTCGGTTTTGGGATACATAGGAAAATATCTGTGTATATGTGTTTTATGTGTTATGATCTCGCATTGTTTATTTTTTGTGTTTTAGAATTCGTATGCAAGTAATTTCTGTATGGGGTTAAAATCTACATGCATCCCACAAAAGTGTTGCATGTCCTTTCAACTTTGTGACAGTAAAATTCACCTTCTTTTCATCCTCTGTTTCTTCATAATCGAAGAGTTTCTCCATGTCATTAATCCAGTCTATCAGCTCCTCAGGATTTAATCCCCCTACATAAATTGAAACCTTAGTTCTGGGTCTAGACATGGATTTAAACACTGACTTAAAGAATCTCATCTCAAGAGTAACTTCTACAAGTTCCTCCTCTTCTGCAACTTCAGCTTCAGATTCACTGACAATCGTAAGTGACAATCGTTCAAAACTCGAAACTATCTCTTCTAATTCTGGTGGAATTTCTTCTTGGATTTCCCTCAGAGTCTTGATCATTGACCTCCAGAGTTAGATACTCTGCTAAATTAGTAGAACTGCTAATTTAGCCGCAACCACCAATCGCCTTACAATCCCTCTAACCATCACATATCACAATTGCAAGCTCACTGGGCAAGATTCCTTTATTTGTTAACATTGTAATGAGATATTTATCGACGCACTTGTATCACATGTCACATTTCAACCCTCCACCAGGTCAGGGTCCCTTCACTTATAACTAATGTGATGTGATATTATGGCGGATGCGATGCAATATCCATATGATGGTCAAGATTCATCAATGATTCGACAGTCACTATGATATTGCACAAAGATCTACGTGATTTACTACCTCACGAAGCCGATAGGACTATAAAAACCAATTTGTAACTCTTCAAGTTGGGACTTGAGATTAACACCTTGATAAAGGTTTTTAGAATCTACAGCTTGCAGGACTTTGATTAACACGAGGTTTAATAACAGAGCCAACCCCGTTGTTGACTATGCCATAATGCATTAAAAATGAAATCAATGGCTAACAATGAGTGTGGGAGCTCAGTACTAGATCAAGAATTCATGCACTTCTAACCCCACAGTCGCTAATACACGGTGAAAAGTGATTAAATGCAATCACAAAGAACTCTAAGTTTCAGGGCTAAACTAGAATTTCAAGAATACACAATGATATTATTGAGGGATGAAATACCTATGGGATTGAACAAATATATACAGAAATACACATAGATATAATTCCTGCAGCTAAATCTTATATGGAAAACAAGCTGAATTAGTCAAAATCCCCTTACAATGATTCATAACTTACATAAGTATTGGTTCGTTTAACAACTAGATCCTAAATCAAAGGATCGAATTAACCATTCCTATCTAATCTGCATAATATTCTCCTCGGGAATCTCCATTACATCTAATTGCTTGAATTTATTACATGATAATCCAAATCCTAGATTCTAGTTGAAATCCTAACTAGAATGCTTTGTAAATTGACAGCTAAAGGACCCCACTCCTTTGCTTGTAAATTTTTTTTGTATTTTTTGTAATGAGTTCGAAGCCCTTTTCCTTTAAGCCTCGTGATCTTACATCACATCACAAACAAAGTTGCATGGCCATGTAAAAGACACAAAGAAAACCTCAATCAAGCACAACAAAACACCAAAATACCAAAATAACAAGAATGTCAACAGACACCATGAGTCAATTCCCATGGTTGCTAGTGCTTCCAAGGAAAGATCAACCTACACCTTCTTCATAATTTCATGGAAATCTCTTTTCCATGCAATCCCCTGCATCATATTTCCATAAACACATAATTTTCAATGCATAAATAAACATAACAATACACTAGTTACCTAACCTTGTTGTGCCAACAACTTTGCTTACAACTGAACACATCCATGCCATCTCTCAAGGGATTCCAATCCTTTGACGAATCTAGCTAGCCATAACTAGAATTAGTTGTTATATTTGTCAAATATAGGAATATAATACATATTCTTATAATGTTAGACCAATTGAAGGTTCATAAGACTTATTGTGTGCAAAGCACTATCCATTTGGAATTACGGTTTCCAAACATAGCCAAAGGAATTTTCACCCAATTCCTTTCTTTTACCTTTTACCTTATTGCAATTGAGTCTTACTATGTATTGTCACATCGCACAACTATTAGTTATATGAACACTTCAACTACTACCTTGGCATGCTAATACCAAACACGTTTCCCTACAACTATTCACACATGTTCCAAATATCAAGGCAATCATGTATATTAATTTGAAATCAACCTTTACCAAGTCTAACAACCATTTCATGCTCAACAATCAACTCAAATTCATCATTCATAATACATAATGCTACAACTAACACCTACTTACACTCAAGTACATATCAGTGATCTCAACACATATGTATTAGTAGAACCATCTTAAAACAAAACCATTCCTTCATGCAATCTTACATACATAGTGTCATATTATGCAATTCATCAAACATTCAACCAACTTGAAAACATACCATGTTAAATAAATAAAATAGATGACATTATCTAACACTCAAACATCAAATAGACGACATAATCAAACATTCAAGCACAAAGTAGATGACATAAGAAAGCTCACACCTTAATGTATCTAAGGGGAGGCTATCTTGTCTGCAAAATCAACCTAGATTAGCATGACATAACCTCACAACATATTAACTCAACCATAAATAAGGTCATGATATCCATGACAATAACTAACTAACATGTTCACATCATAAGCTCATAAACATTTGTCATTCATGCATAAAAATCACATATGTATGATCAGTCTATATTAGTACAACAGAATGTCACAATAAGTGTTGACTCATACTTGAATGGAATAACCCTAACCATCTGCATAGGCCAATCCTATTTAGCATGATACATATAACATCAAGATATTAATGCTATAACCTGTTGATGCCTCGAAAATCGCTCCAACAACAATGGTGGATAACCACCCGGTCCAGACCTTAAAGCAGCTCCTTCTCCATTTGGTGTGGTGGCTCTGACTGGTTTAAGTAGGTCCAGTGACCTTCTCCCTATTACTATTGGTTTATAATGTATCTTTAACTACCAATAGAAAGGGATATTGGATCACTTCTTCTTGCTGATCAAGCAAGAGAATGACCCTTAAGCTGATTTGGGTTCAGCCAAGCCACAACTAAAATTTTTCCTCTTTGAGAAGAGGACTCAAAAGAATGTAGAATTTACTCTAAATGTAAGTTTATTCTATGATGCAAGCAAAATAAAATAATCTAAATCCTATCTTAATTAGGCGGATATAGATCTAACCCAACTAAGAGCAAGATAATTAAAATATTGGGATTTAGATATGTCTTGTTTATAATGAATATCAAATTAATGAAGTAGTTCAATTAATTGACATTATGGATAACAAAACACATCCTCTTGAGACCTCTTAACTGAAATAATAAGCCAACAACATGTAGGAAGTAGTTCACAAAAATGACATTGATTATCAAACCAATAAATCCAATAATTGAATAATGATATGTGGAAATATTTCACAACACATTATCATTCAATAAATCAGTTTCATAAGACAGATTTCAGAGTAAGTAGTTACTCAAAAATGAGAAATTAATCCATAAAACAAAGATACATAATAACAAGATTGAGACAAATTACCCATATTGACAATAGTGCACAAACATGAATAAAATGACACATTCCTGTCACCATAAAATTAAAACTGGTATTTGAAACAGTAGTATTAAAAATACCAATTTATTGCATCCATTTCTCTATCCTTGGTCTCCAACAGCCCTTTACATTGCTTGAACTTCTGCCTTCAAAACTAGAGCCACAATAGTGCAAACTCTGCCCCTCATACATAATTCAAGATACAAAGGAAAAATCCTCAATAATCCCCAGATCTGAGATTTTCTCTCCTCCCTCCTACAACTCTAAATTTCTTATTACAATAGTGCTTTTAGAAGTCTAGAATTGGAGAGGAGAGCAGCCCCTATTCCATTCTGCAATATGTTATTTATAATATTTGTGAAGGAATTTTGGAGAGGAGAGTTTGTTGAAGAGAAATCTGCTAAATCCAATTTTACTTGTTTAAAATTCTGATCTTCAATTGCTGGAGCATTATCATTGATTGAGATCCTTTTCTCCATATTTCTTCCACTGTTTTCCTGCAAAAAGAAATCAAAATAAATTAAAATGCAACAATGAAATCAACATGGCATTTAAATCAAATCCAATCAAATTCTAATAAAATATAAAGTTTCTCTTGATGCCTGGGATGGTTTAATTGGCCAGAGATATGATTAACCAATGGATCTACAATTAGAAGAGGTTTTGGACAAATAAAAATGAAGAAAATAACTCAGAAAATTGATTTTGTTTTCAAAATTCGGAGCTTGATCTTCTACCTGATTTTTGACCCAATAAATGATTAAATATATTAGTGAAACCTGCTCGAAAATTTTCTCCTTGATTTTCTCTTTCCAATGAGCCATCCTGGGCCTCTTTTGGCCAAGTATAACTCAATCTATAAGCCTCCAAAGTTGATGGATCAAATCTGGTATGAATCTGGAAATTCTGTTGCTGGGCTAAAAATCAAAATTCTCATTAAAAATTAAATCCTAAATTAGAATTCTAATTAATTATTCTAAATTAATTGTTAATTATAAACTAAACTAATTATTAATAACCTATTTATTAATCTAACTAACT